>WEIV01012681.1:137288-178126 GCA_013390005.1 Calyptomena viridis | reverse complement strand
GTGATGAATATGTATACCCTTTCTCTCTTTCGATAAGGTGAACAAACTTTGTTAACAAAAGCATATGATCAAAAAGACCAATAATGGCCTGATAAACTTCTAGAGGCAAAACCAGAAGGATAATAAAGAAACATATCAATAGAAGAAAGCTTTACTATATCTTTACAAATCAATAGCTCTTTTCTCAGAGAAATAGAGATTTTTTTTTTTCATTTAAAAAAAGTCTCAGTTTTACTGGGAACAGAAATAATTGGTAGCAGCTATATAGATGGGGCAGAGACCTTTACAGATTTTGTTCAAAATTAAAAGCTAATACTGAAGAGATTCTTACTCTAAAACCTAAAGAAAACCACAAAAAAGTAAAACATTTTCTCAATATAAATAGAGGACATAGTTATGGCACATAATTTTTAGAGGTTAGGAGCGCTTCTTTGAGGGGTTGTGTGTGGACTTTTTGGTAGGAGAAGGTCACTGCCTATTGCATAGGGGAAAAGAAGGTGAATTGCCTAATTTTTTTTCACACTTTTTCACTTTTCAAAGTTATTGATTTAATAACCATTGCCTATTGAGTAACGTTTTCAAAAGCAAAAGAATGGAACTGAAGAAAAATAATTGAAAACACAGCATAACTGGAATTGATCAGCAAGCAAATATAAACCAACACTGGGACAACGGACTAATCTATATGACACATTAGATCTTTTCTTTTTGGACATCCCTCAAGGTCTTTACTGAGTTTTGTGTTTGGTTTTGTATATTCAGGTTCCTCCTGAGCAGATCCCTGGTTCAAGTAAGTTAGTTGATTGTAGTAGAGAGCATTATGCTCTGCAGCCAGAGGAGGAACAAAGAGCAGCCATGTGCTAAAAGTGAGAAACAAGAAGGCAGCACATCCCTGTCATGCATCTGCTCTACCCCTGAATCTAACAAAAGGAGAACCAAGTGTGTCTTACCTGCTCAAAAGAACTTGGCAACCAGGAGGGGAAAACAAAGAAACCAAACCCTCCACCAATTGCTTCAAACCTGAAGCTGGGTGTGTTCCTTTGCCTGCCCACACTGCAAGCAGCTGGAGAAAATGTCTTTGTCCTCACTGAAAGCATGCAGAGGTGTGGGCATGCAGAGAGTAATGCAGCAGCACAGCACAGGTGTTTAAAATCAATCCCAAGCAATGAACTCAACTTTTCTTTCACTAAAACACAGAGGGCATGGGAGAAATGTTTTGGAAATATTCTAGATCCTTTCCAACTCTGCTTCTCGACACTTTCAAGACATGGAAGCAAGTGTCTCCCCTTCCCAACAGATTATTTTGTGAAGGGTTGAAAAAACTCAGCAAATACACATATCATCCATTTTTCAATGAGGTGAGTTCTAGTACTATGAAGAAAAAGGGGATGCATTTTAATATAAAAATTATTTCCCTTGTAACAGAATTTGCTTTTCCAGTACGTCCTGATTCTAAACATCAATATTTAAAATTGGATTTCCTGTAATAAAACTTTTATTGTATCATTTTGCATGACATAGTTAGCATCCTTTAAAAAAAGTGAGATATTTTATTTCTGTGTTTACAGCTTTTTCATTTAACATGCTCTCATTATGTATAAACAAGTTTCAGACTTGACAACCACATTAACAGCCTGGAATTCTAGTTCAGTTAAAATTCTTATTCAAAATGTCAAAATATAAATTTTAACATCAGTTTTATTAAGCAAGTACCTAAGAGGCAGTTGACATTCTTAAACCGGTCTTTTCTTAGGTCCTGACACTGTCTAAATCCCAGATTTCAACCATTTCCAACTCTATGGGATTTACTTCTGAGTTCTTTTTGAAGTACTATTCACTTATGCCCTTTTCATCTCCACTGAATTTCAGATTATGAAGAGAAGAATTTATCACTTCATGGAAGTTTGTTCTTAATACTTGTAGTCCCCAAGAAAAGTAGCCTTAAAGTAAAAAAAATTACATTTTCTCATAATACATGTCAGTATGAGTATGAGAGCATTGGATTTAAAATAACAACTGCAAATAAAGCTCTTATGCTGTGTTTAAAATCCTGTGACGGTATTTGGTACAGAAGGGAAATAAACTAAAATATTTAGTATTTCTGAAAATGGGATATTAATATTTGAGAGCTATAGTTCTACAGCTTGTATAACAAGCATACTTGTTTTGCTCTTCATTCTAAAACTGAAATTGCTGCTGCCCAACAGACATAAGAACCTAACACCCCTTCAGTAATCAAAGATTACTTTTACTATATGTATTTGTTCCCCTTTTTCTTAAAGGGGAAACGTGCATCACCACATGGATGCAACACCACAATAAAATTTGAAAATTTGAAATTTGCTGAAGAACTATTTTTTCAACTGTTTTTTCAAGATACTTAAAAACTTCAAATCCACCACTAATAATTGCAAAATTTTAGCTCTTTTTCTGAGATTATGTTAATGATCGTAAATGCTAAAACTCTACTCTAGCAAAGTAAGCATGAGATATAATGTATTCTGTTTACTAATAGGATCTGCCACATTGTATTTTTTAATGCAAAGGACTTAACACTTTTTTTTTTTGTGTAAACAATCCAACTTCAGGAAAGTCAGCCTATAGTGTAATAAAACAGGTTCACCTTCCCCAAAACCAGAATGCTTCCACTGGTTTTGCTACTTCCTTTTAACCCCAATGGATGGGACAAACGACATCTCAAAAGCATGGTGATTATTTTCTCTCCCACTCTTATAAAACACAGGCATAGGATGCCTCTAGTTTAGGCTCCTGTTGTTATTTGGCAACTTGTGGCTTGAAACAATCAGCAATATAATGTTGCAGAAATATCCGCCTGAATTAAGGCAGAAGTTCATAAGTTTTAAGAGTGCAAAAGGAAATGTCTTTATCCTGCAACTTCCCCTGAGATTACAATAGAACCTCTATTAAAACGATACAATTATAAGTCCTTTTAAGCAAGGCCTTTGAATAATAGAGTCCATTACAAGACAGAGTCAGTAAACTTGTATTTCTTCCCTTCTTAATCAGTGAGACTGTCTTTTGAAAAACAGACTGAATGCTCTACTGAAGGCAAAGGTACACAATACAAAAATTAACACAACCAAGATAAAACACAGCAAGTTACAATTCAATTAAAATCCTACACGATACGTTACCTTCCGCCTCGGGCACTGAAAGGCACTACATGGATTCCCAAAGGCCCGCCGTCATTGGAGACTTCTACGAGCTTTACCATATCACTGTGAGACAATGACGAATGAGGGAATATGAACATGTACCGTGAAGGAACCAAAAAACCCCACACAAACATACACAGAGAAACAAAACCATTCCAGAAATCAAGTCATGGTGATGAAAGCATTGTTGAATGCTACATACCTGAAGATTAATCTGATGGCATGAAAGGAGATTAATCATCAAAAATAGTTCAATTAATACAGCCAAAACAAATCAAAGAATTTTTTGTAAACCTAGTTTGCTACATAAACATAGGTCTCATCATCATCATTGCATACATATTGCTTTATTTCTTTCTTATTCTAAAGTTAAATTTAAATTTAACTGTTTGGACCGTTGAGTAGAAGTACTTTAAATGCCACACACACTCTTTCCTCAAAAGCCTAAAAGCTGATCATAGAACTAGCATGCTTTACTTTTTTACCTTAGAGCCAACGCTAAACCTTAACATTAGCTTTCACATAACTCCCAAATAATCAAATGAGAACTATTAAATTTTTAATTGGCTAAATTCTTCCAGTTTTAAACCTATTAATTTGTGTTATTGTAATTCTATTTCTTTTATTGAAAGATTGCTGCATCTCTTTACTGGGCAAAGTTTCCAAAGTAAGATTTAACTGTAACATTCAAAACCAACCAGATGTCCCCTGAAGCAATCATGCATCTAGTTTTCAATTATATTTTTTGCTGTAGTGAGGGAAAAAGTGGAAAAGGAAAATATAGGTTCAAAAAGAAATTGTAGAAATAGATTGAGACCAAATCTATTAATGTGTTTGAAACATGCCCACATCTGGAAAGGTGGAATATAGCTCATGAACCATAAAGAGCTATAAATACACAAATGAGGAAATAATACATGAAGGCCGATCCTCTTCGTAAAACTGGAAGTGAGAGATCGGAATGGAAGTCACAATCTAAATTTGTGGTTTATGCCTCTCTCTAGTATTACATACTTTTTCCATATTTCCTGGCTACATATATACATATATACAGAGATCTTTGAGAAGCTTTTCCTCATAAGTGTACAAATCAAATTTAACGTCAAAATGGAGCAAATAGCAAGACCAATGTCTTATGATAGCAATAAAAGATTTTCTACTTCCTTCAATGAGCTCTTGATCATATGGTGACCCATCATGAAAGCTTCAAGCTCTTAATCTGGAGTTTGAAAATAACCAGACCACATATGGTTAGGAAGTCAGCACAAATTCTGTGTTACAGTTTGGTTTACATTTCTCCCACATTAATTTTTTTGGAATATATTTCTAACATAGCCTTTGCATTTGTTGTAGGCCTCAACTAGTGTCTGAATTTTTACCTTGATTTTGAAATAACACAAATGGAAGGTCTCTGTTGTCACTGTTAGCTCAAGAAAGTAGTACGACAGGGGAGCTGAGAGACTTCAGCCAAAATCCTATTGTTCTACAGACCTGGACCAATGTTTTAAGACCGACAGCAATACAGCATTTGGTAATGCTCCCTGTCACAGGGAGAACTTCATTTCTTTTTCACTGTACATTAAGGTTTAATTTTCATTAACTAGGGTGCAAAGGAGTTCACTGGACTCAAGCAATGCCTTCAACCTTCAAAAGGAACTCTAAAAGATATCTTTTGCTATTGGTAGGCCTGAGGTTCCCTATGATCAACTCTTTTCTGATTTTGTCATTAGAAGAAAAGTAAGGGTTGAGGAAGAGAACAAGTAAAAATCTGTGTGATTCACCAGGAACTGCCCAAGTGGAAACACAGCGTAAATAAAAAAAAAGAAAAAAAGCATCTCAGTTTTCACATCCAGTCTAACTGGATTCGACTTGTCCTAGTGCTTGAGTCAGACATTTTCTGCTTTTTCAAAATGCACATTTAAGGTCTTTGCACTCATTTTTCTTCTACTTTCTCTTTAAAAAAAGGTAAAAATAATCCCAAATTCAAATGTTAGATTCTGTAAAACAGAAAACAAAAGGAAACGATCACTTCCTACAAGAGACTGTTTCAATCTGGCTTCCTGATTTTTTCAGAAGTTTGGGCCAACTGCTTCAAACAAACATGCAAAGAAGTATGAGATCAAAACAGAAAATAGATGAAGTAGCACATGATGAGAAGTCAATGTTACTTGAAAGCAACACCAAGAAGCATTAAATTTGATAGAAGTTCTGCAAATTTTATTTAGGAAACAGCACCTGGATTTTACAATATAACAGATTTTATAAATGGAACAGAGTAAAACTCACCATCTATTGCCTAATCGATGTCATCATGATATCTAATATTTAAACCCTCTACACCAAATTCATAATTTAATTCAAATATAGTAGGAGAAGATTATATTTATTTAAAATTTGAGTTAATCAACTTAAAAGGTTTAATTTCAGGTTAGAAGGGATATTTTCTTAGTAATTCCATAGCAAGGTATGGATCACTTCTTCGCAATGAAATGCAAAAGGTCAGGCTTGCTGTATCTTTTGACGAAAAAAGTATCACTTAGTGTGATTGTGTTTTGAAATTAGGAGGACCTAAAAAATCATCAGTTTTGAACCATTCACAAAGTATGAGGTTTTTGACCACACAACTTGTGACCCCCACATGCATTTTCCCAGTAGACTGTGAATGAATGTGACAGGAATGAAGATTTTCCCCCTTGAAATTCTTGCCTGTTGATATATTTGTACTAGCACTGACCCTATTCCTTCTGTCAAGTTTCCAAAATTCCATCAAATGAGCATCTTCTATGAGGCAGAAAATCTACTGCAGCATCAGCACTTACAAAGGTCAAGTTTCCAATGCTCATCTTTAACATAGACTTTTTAAACTGTTTAAAATATGTTTTAAAACGGTCCACAAACAGTCCAATTGTTTAAAACTGGAATACCACATGACCTAAAAAAGACTGCCCCACTCTCTTAGGAGCAGTATCCTTATATTATTCTGAGTACTTTGCTAGTCTATGTTCAGTCTTAGGACTCATCATTAAAACAGTATGTTCTGCCAGTAACTTACTCCAGGGAGAAATTGGTAGCATTCTCCAAACCAGTGTCTGCATGTCCCACAGGCTCAACTCTGCTGTTGTCCTCCTCTGTTCGATCTTCATCCTAGATATTGAAGAAGAAATCATTGAAACTTAGATTTAATAGATTAACCCATTTTAGTAATGATATTTTACCATTTTCAGATTATTGAAGCTACCACACATGCAGTGGAAATGTTGTGCTTCCACAACTACAAAAATCCTTTGCTGTCTGAAACTGTTGTAAATTGCTTTTTGTCACTTTATGCATTTTTGTAATGATATTTATAGTTTAGTCAATTTTATATCATAACTTTACTACAGTTATAAAAGCTATCACAGTCAGCACTTTTTTAAAGGGTAGACATGCAAAAGCACAAAATCAGCTGATGGTCAGCAGTGCTTAGGAAACTCCTCCCAGGCTCTCCTTGGGCAGGTTACTGGGTGCTTGACTGAACACACAAGGCAGTTCACTGAGGCTCTTTTACGGAGACTTAAAACAGTGCAAGAAAATTTAGCTTCTGTAATTCCATAAAGTACCAAGACCTCTCTAAACATTTTATCACAGCCTTTATTAATAGCTTGCCATAAAAGGCTGACATCAAAGAGTTACATGAGGCTCTAATGGTAACCAATTGATTTTATTTTTAATTTCACTTTCCAAAAAGTACATACATTATTCACCAAACATATAACTTTAAGGTCAAAGTTGTGAATGCTGTACTTTCAAATTTAGATCAGGGTAATTCAAGAACTTTCAGTATGAAGATCTAAACCCATTCTTATACCTATGTCAATTATTAGAAGTTTATGGTTTTAAATAGCCACATAATCAAACAGAAAATATTATAAAGTGCGAACAGTAGGTTTCAAACACAGACTTAGATTCTAGAGCCAGAGGCATCAGGTCAGTAAAATAATATATCATAGGTTATGAGTTTAGCACACAGTGTCAGACAACCTATTAAATTATTGAAGAGATATTAAAGGCAGGCAGATACAGTTCGTAATGTCCAATTGACATTTTCACAGAGAATCTGCAAAAGCAGGAGGCTGGATGCATCAAGCTTCAATGGGCTGTAGATATGCTTTGTGCACCCTGGATAGTAGCATGCTGTGTGAAGCCAAGCTACTTGAAGATTGATGATCCTGTGTTTTAAGAGGCTTTAATATGCACTTCCTTGTCATCTCTCTCTGTTAAGCACTAAGTAATGCATTTCAAAGGTTAACCAGCATCTTGAGCCTGCCTAGAACTGCATTATGAATATAAACAAGAACTCAAAATAAAAGATTTTCCATATAGTAAAATATAAAACCAATGTAAAGGATAATCCACATAATTCATAGATAGGACATAAGCTAGTGTTTAGCTTTCTGCATAACTTGATTTCAGCTGAAGTTCTGTATGTACTACTGCATAAAGTTTAACAATAAATAAATACTCAAATCTCCATGACGATTCTCATTTTTGACAAAGTCTCAAGCAAAAAGGTTTAAAGGAAAATCAGAACATTTGGAGTTGTTTCACATCGAAAAGAGGCATTCCACTTTGTTTCATACAGCATCCTGCAGATCACTGTTGCCATGGGTTTCTTGTGTTGAAGTTAGGGACACTGGTGATGGTAGAAAACTACATAAGTATTTCTATTGCATTGAAGCTATTATCTGCAAGTCTAAAGAAAACTGTTTTCATCAGAGTTGCTGATGAAACCCTGATAATTTTTAAACTTAACTTATGACAAAAAGTCATCACAGATGAACGTGACTTTGTTAATACAATGTTTTGGGCAATTTTTCACATGTGGTCTGCTAACATTTCACTTTTGTTTTCTGTTAAAGTGATTTTTTTCGCTCTCCCATTTCCTTCCTTCCCCTTGTGGGTGAGTGCAAGGGGGGGTAGCACTGACTGCCACCCCAGTGCCCAGCGCTGCCTCGGGCGGAGGGGAAGGCCCGCATGGCTGTTCTCTAGCGCGGCGCTGCCCCTCTCCCCACTGCCTGCGAGTCAAATCTTCTGCCGAGCTGCAGCACGGAGCCAGGGCCCTGGACAGTGCCTGTGCTGACGGGAGCCCCCGGGGCAGCGCTCACGGGAGAGGCAGTGCAGGAGAAGGACAGGACCCTGCGCAGCCCTCTCGCAAGGGACAGGGCTCTCCCCAGTGCCCCGAGCGGCACGGGCANTGCAGATCACTGTTGCCATGGGTTTCTTGTGTTGAAGTTAGGGACACTGGTGATGGTAGAAAACTACATAAGTATTTCTATTGCATTGAAGCTATTATCTGCAAGTCTAAAGAAAACTGTTTTCATCAGAGTTGCTGATGAAACCCTGATAATTTTTAAACTTAACTTATGACAAAAAGTCATCACAGATGAACGTGACTTTGTTAATACAATGTTTTGGGCAATTTTTCACATGTGGTCTGCTAACATTTCACTTTTGTTTTCTGTTAAAGTGATTTTTCCCCTCTCCCATTTCCTTCCCCCCCTTGTGGGTGAGTGCAAGGGGGGGAAGCACTGACTGCCACCCCAGTGCCCAGCGCTGCCTCGGGCGGAGGGGAAGGCCCGCATGGCTGTTCTCTAGCGCGGCGCTGCCCCTCTCCCCACTGCCTGCGAGTCAAACCTTCTGCCGGGCGCGGGCGGCAGCTGCAGCACGGAGCCAGGGGGGCCCTGGACAGTGCCTGTGCTGACGGGAGCCCCCGGGGCAGCGCTCACGGGAGAGGCAGTGCAGGAGAAGGACAGGACCCTGCGCAGCCCTCTCGCAAGGGACAGGGCTCTCCCCAGTGCCCCGAGCGGCACGGGCAGGCAGCCGGCGGTCCTTGTCGGCGGTGGGGCAGCCGGCGGTCCTTGTCGGCGGTGGGGCAGCCGGCAGTCCTTGTCGGCGGTGGGGCAGCCGGCAGTCCTTGTCGGCGGTGGGGCAGCCGGCAGTCCTTGTCGGCGGTGGGGCAGCCGGCAGCCCCAGCTCGGCAGAAGCACTGCCGTGGTGACGGAGGGGCTGCAGGGCGCTGTGCTGTCCATTGCGGGGAAGGCAGGCCGGGCTCGGGGCAGCTCCTAACACAGCGCACACCCGCATGGCTCGGCGAGCGGACAGCACCGGCCGCAGTGTGCAGGTGCACAGGCAATGATGTGCTCCAGTCCTGGCGCGCTTGGCTTCTCTTTCCCGCTCAGCTCCAGACGGGATGGTAGCATGGTCTCGCTCTCCACGTCTCTGCAGCAGCTCTGCCACCATTCACCTGGGTCCAGTTTGACCCACTTTGAGGGTGACTTCACACACGGAGGTCTTTCTCTCCTCTCCTCCACCTAGAGAGCCAGTGAGATTGCTTCCCTCCTTCCCCCTGCTTCTGCTCATGAGGGACTCCTGCACTGCCACCCACAATCTGGCGTGGTGGTCACAGTCTTCCTGTCAGACTTACAAATCAACCCTAACGCAGGAGAGTGTTTCTTTTCGTTCACTTGAAGTTTTTCGGTGTTCCTGGAGATATTGTTTTGTGTTTGGGGGGTTTTTTTGTCATCTAAATGTATAAATAGGTAGAGATAATTTATATATATTTTTTTTAAAAGAGCTGCTATTTTTCTCCTATATATTTTGTGGTCTCGTGTTTTCATATTTAAATTGCATAATTGTCGTGAAACCAAGACAGGTCTTTTCAAGCAAACACACCAGAAGTATACATACATGTAAGAAGAGATTGAAATAACATCCCAATAGTAGATATGCTTCTGCTAAAATATAGATGGCTGGCTTTATGCTGTGACATTTTAGCAGATATCTATATATGTGCAACGTAAGCATCACTCATTTAGTATCACTGGGATCTAACACCTTGACAACCTTTCAGCCCCACAAGCTTTTCCTTTAACTAGTTTAAAGTAAGTCTGTGAACAAAATGCTCCTTGCCCCACTCTGTCTTTGCAGCAGTCCTTTGGACCTGCTCAACAGACCCTCCTGGGACAGAGCCCACCATGCTGTGCCTTATAAGACCTGAGCTAAATCCTACTAGAAAGCCTTTTTTCCACCACTTTCCAGCCCTGACAGTATCTTTGAGCTTGTTCCCACCATCTCCTAATGTCTGCTCAGACTTAGGCCTCCCCACTTGTACATTCTGTTTCCTTTCTTTCCGTCCCACCTGGTGGTCCAGAGATTTATTCTGTCCAGGGAAGGAGCATTCATTCCTCTGCCTGACCTCGAGTGCAGCCAGGTCGAAGGAAACAGCCAACTTACCTGTCTCCTGCCTCTATGTACCTTTCAATGTTAGGATATAACAAATTTAAAGCTGTAAATCAAAAGCTCTGCAAAACAGATGCTATCTGGCACCATCACATCTACATTTTGTGCCTTTTGTATCAAGAATTATAAACACAGCAAGTTTTGGAACCACACTGACTGTCAGTTATCCAAGCAATTAAGAAACAGCAGCTCCCACACGCCTCTGTCTGGCTTTTCCTGGACAGCAGACAGATCTGTATCAAAAACATGCATGTGCCCATAAATAGGTGCTTAGAGGAGGAATCACAATTCTAATGAAAGTATTACTGCCATAATCAACAGATGTATGATGTACCCTTTTAAAAATCTTTAATATTACAGTAATCAGACTCTCTTTTCTTCTCGAAATAGCACAGATTTTGATTTACACTGAAGTGAATGAAGAGAAAAATTGGACACCTGCAGAGGGATTTGACTTAAGATTCTAATTTACTAAGAAAAGTAACTAACTAGCTGTGAAAATCTTTGCATCAAGCAATTATTTTTTTATTTGCAAAGTAGTTTTCTTCTAAAAGGCAAATTCCACCTGGATGAGGTAAACGAGGAAAAGGACATTTAGAAGTGCAGGAAAGTTTCTGTGAACCCAGATGGATATCAATTGCAGATATTTCTCAGAAATAACTGATTCGAGCAAACTCCCAAAATTACAAGGTTTCTTTTCTCTCTATAAAAACACTGATTCTGGCTGTAACAAAAGGTACAGTAAAACGACTAAAGATAGAATAATTTTTTTCCCCCAAATTTATATAAGAGTAATTAAAAGATCATTTCATCTTTACAGCACAGAGGAAAACTAAAAGAACCTTTTCCAATGTAATTCTACATATCTTGATGTGTTCAGTGTAAAATTCTTCACTGTTCTAAAAATAAAAGAAATTATTATTGTTCTAAGTTCTGTAATAAAATTAATGACTCAAAAACTGAAAAATTATCTTAACTGCTCAAGATGGACTATTAGTACTAGCAGTTCTACCTAAAAACCATTCATTTCACAGTTCACCTGCACAGTGTTAATGAAATACATACGAAAAGTTGTCAATTCGTCTTGTATTTTTTAAGAAAATCTCTCTATCACCTCTTAGGATTACAAAATCCTGTGTTAAGAAATGTTATCAGTACTCTTGCCAACAGAACCTTATTCAATGAACCCAAATAATTATTTTAAGTACATTTCCTCAGATAATTCCTGAGTCAGATCTGTCTTGTGTCATTGCCAAAGCTCAAAAACCATGTTTTCCCTGTCTTACTGGATATTTTAACTTTCATTATCAAAATATCAGCTCCTTTCTCAGATTAATCCATAATTACTACCAGTCACTATTTCATTTTCTAAGAAGCACTTTCCCACTCCTCTCTGCTGTTCAATACACTTCTAACGAACTCCCAAAAATCAGACCTAGAACTTCTTCATCTTCCCTTGTCTTTCCACAATTACTTGTAGAAAACCCAATAGCAACCAGGGAGTCTCAATATTAAATTCCTACACATTTCATTTGTGCAGCCTTTGTTTCTAGGTGCATAATATGAGAAAGTGCATATTACAATCTGCTTCAGCCGAACACAATGGGAAATGGGTTCTGAAGGCCTGTAAGGGTTATGTATAAAAATCTGTCTTCTCTGAAAGTTTAGTCCCATCCATCTCTCAAATTGAACAGCAGCATCTTCATTCTACCAATAACTGGGGGAAAAAAAAAAGGAAGTAAAGGTGTTTGGCTTGAGTGGGGTTTTTTTCAGTTCAGAGCAGTATAATAATTATTTCATTATTGTTCAGTAACTGAAGGTGTATTTCAGTGATAACGGTCATATGGAAGAGAGTAACTTTGCTTTCAAGTTACTTGAACACTCCATGGCAAGGTCTGCTCCACTGACCAACAATGCACTTGTTGTGTAAACAGCAACTATCTCGTGCATTGAGAAGAATTACAGAGTTATTTAGGTTGGAAAAGTCCTCTAAGGTCTTTAAGTCCATTGACTCAACAATGCCAATCTGCAGTATATTTGCTCCAAGATGAAAGAACTGATTTTGGAACCAGATTTATATAAACTGAAATGCATCTCCACAAGGGCAGGATACAGACCTCTGCCTGGACCTCCTTTACAGTTTTTTGTTCTTTTTCCCAACTCCTTAAGAAGGTGGTGAGATGAGCCATAATGATTAGGGAAAGCACTGATATGCCATTACTGCTCTAGTGATCATCTTTACAAAATAATTTTTGTAACTAATTTTTCTCAGGCATTATTGCTTTCATCACACTTATCCAAAGGAATTACAATGTCAATACGGTTTGCATATTTTCCTTGTGATGAAAGGACTTACTAAAGCTGTTTACCTGCTGAGCTGGCAGTATTCAAGAAGCCACTTTTCTGAAAGTCTTGCAATGCCCAGACTTTGAAATGAAACAAAAAGCAAAGAGAGAATATTTTGTCCTTGGCGTTTTGCAATTAAACCCCCATTCCTCCTCCAGGAATGTGATGGATTTTAACTTTAGATATTATTAAGATGATATAACACCAATAAACTGTGATAATGTTATTTCTGTATCTTGCATGAACACCATATATGAGTATGGTATTCAGTCAGCTTAGGCCCCAAGTAATGGCTGTGTGGACAGAGACCCGGCTGGGGAGCAGCATTGCAGGGATATTCACTTTCCCACAGGGCATCAGACACTGACTTGTTTGTTTTCTAGCATTTAAACTTTTTAAATTTTAGTGTAGCAAGTCCTGTAAATATCAAACTTAAAGGAACAGTATCTAACACCAAACAGGTGCTCTAGATTTTACTGTAAAGGACAGATTATCAATAACAAGTTCCTGACAATAATTTTTTCCTCATCCAAGACACAAACAAAAGTATGCTTATGCTATTTAAAATATGCCCTTCCCTTCACATTTCCCTTTTTATTCTCTGTAATGATTATGGGAGAAAAGACATATTCACTATCAGTCTCCTGGCAGCCATGCTTTATAAATGTTTGTTTGGTCCTTGCAACACAAAGTAGGTTCTCTCTCTCTCTCTGTATCATCAGACTTGATAGCAAACAGCTCCTAAGGGACCTATTTTCCTGTGCCTAAACTAGCACAAATACACCAGCATCAGGCTTTTGTGCTAATGTTCTCACTTTTTGATTAACCGGCCAAATCTCCAGAGAATGGCAATTTTCAATCAAATCTGAAGAGCAGTTACAAAGAGCACATGGGGAAAACCCCAAAATTATTGAATACAAAAAAATAGGGTTTCTTCCTCTCGAACACATATATATGCACAAATAATTAGGTGAGAGCTTTGTGTAATCCACATCAGTCCTATACTAGGTGCACTGCTTTTATCACTAATCCAGGGAGAGAGAAACCTTACATTAAACCACGATACATTTAAACAAAAAAATTATCTTATATACACATATATATATATACACACACAAGTTAATATTCTCTTTATATCTCAATAATACCTATGTAATTCATGTTCTTCTGCAGGACAGATACCTGCAATTGGAAATGGCAATATTCATATAGGTTTTATATGCCTCACTACTCTAAAATGAAATTTGCCTTGCTCAGTCAAATCAAAGAATAGATATCAAACAGACACAGAGGAGAGCAGAATGGAAAGGATTTTTCAGGTCTCTGATGAATATCAAATTCATCCCCTGCTATCACAGGCAATCATCTCTTATTTCCCATTTATTAAACTGATCAAGCTGAGCCTTAAACCTGGTTGGCTTCATGATGGCACTATTTCTGTTGTGAAGCACCTTAACAGGAAATGTTTTTACAGATTTAAAGAGAGATGAATTTGATTTCCTACTGTCAAAAAAACAGAACAGCAGATAGCAAATGAATATAATTTGATAACAGCTTCCTTTGACAAATCTAAACAACAACTCATTCAATTTTGACTACTAGCATGTTTTTCATTCTTAATGACTCTTATTAAAACATGTATTAAAAGTCTTGTAATACTAATAACAACTGAACAAGTCCTGTAGTATTCCAATTATTTTGTAGCATGTATCAGTTTGGAGCTTTACTGAAGTCAGTAGTCTTTAGGGGTTCAACAGCCTGTGATATCTCACTGAAATGACACACATACATTCTGTAACAACTTGGTGGCACACACTTCTATCACACAGCTAGCCAAGCTAGTGGCAGGAGCACAACACAATAGTGCTTGGCCACACAACAGAGCTTCCACTAAAAAAGCCTTCTACTAGATTATGTTGCAGTTAATTCTTTTTACAGTAGGCAGTGCAGAAAGCACATTTCCGTAGGAGAGCCTTGTAAGAGTTTAGTAGGTTAGACAAAAGGTTTTCCAGCTAGTGAATTTAACTTGAGACATTTTGCTAGTTCTGCTTCTTCACAGTAAAGAAAATCTCAGGCATGACCTTGCAGTGGTAGCTTGCCAACAAATGGAATGAAATGCATTAGAACTCAAAGAGGTGTTTTGTTGTTGATTGAACATGCTTCTTAATTAATGCAACTGAATGGTCTATGCCTACCAGCAGAGAAAGAATACTGAGGGGAAAAAAAGAGAAAAAAAAATTATTCACACAAAATTGCAAACACTCAGGAACTCGGCAACCCCATACAAGGGAAACTGCACAAAATGGGATCTGACAGAGAAAAAGGTCATAGTAATGTCTAAAGCAACACTGATTCTCAAGCATTTCACAACATGTATTGTAATTGTGTTTCACAGACTGTATTTGCTGTTTGATTGAAAACTGAAACATTTGTTTTCCCCAGGCTGAGGTCATGCCACTCTGGATCATTTCAGTGACTTCTTCTGGACCACTGATAGTCCAAGGTGGGAGGCAGAGGGAGGACGTGTGCTGCAAATTGATAGCTACCAGAACTAATCCATGTATCTAGGTCCTCTACAGATGGCAAGGATCAAATGGATAACAAAAATATGTAGCTGTTCCCACCAGATCATATTTAAGGGATATTTTAAAGAAGACTCAAGTGTTACTGTAGCACAAAACTATTTCATGGTCTTTCATTTTGCAACAGGCCTAAATCCACAAATAATATGCACCACCATAACACTAATAGCACATTAGAAAATATTGTAACAACAATAAATCGGTACCCTAAGTTTCTGTTCATTGACAAATGGGTAAATTTTTGCCAAATTCAACCTGATAATAGCTTGATGATATATCTATTATATTAAAAAGAGACTTTAGATGAAGGCAATATTGGGTCCTTTCTTAATTCCTACACTGACTTGCTACACCATAGCGGCAAAAATCACTGAAAAGTGCAGTGCTCTAGTAATATGTTGAGGATAATACTACATGTTTGCAAAGGCAAAGATTAAACAGTTGGATTCAACAACTGAAAAGCAGAAATATTAAAATGTATCTCAGCAGCAGATTAGGGTGCTGAGCCACAAAACACCTCTTGCTCAAAGATACGAGATGGGCTTCACCTCTTCCTTTTCTTAGCACCTAGTAAGACCTGCAGTGCATAACCTATTTTTAAAAGATTTTATTAGATGCACAGTATATGAAGAACTACAAAACTCAAGGCATTTCATCACATAATGAATTTGTGACGGTTCACTTACAGAGTGACCAAAGCAAAACCAAGCACAGCTAACAGGAATAGGCAGAAATGATTTGGCAGAACCAGACAAAGCTTTCCAGCACTAACAGTTATGCCTGTTGGGGAGTTCAGTAAAATGAATCTTTAAAATCCAATGTAATGATAAAATCAACTAAAGGATTAGATGCAACAATAAAGCACTAACCTCAAATACGTGCTACATATTTAAAATATATAAAGCATGAATTGTCACACTTTTAGTATTAAGCAAATCATCTAAAGAGCTTTCTGAAAATCTGATCAATAAGAAATTATAGATGTGTCCATTGTATTTCAAAGAGAAGTAACTCTCTCATAGACTCATGTACAATTACATCAAATAACTTCAAGTTGATTGTTGCCTTAAAATGGGTTCATTTTGTTTAACTGCCTAGTTACAGTTTTTATCCTTTCTGTTTCTCAGGCAAAAGTCTACACTCTCAGTTTATTTAGTTTATTTAAAATAAGGTTTATCTGTAGAATATTTCCATGTTCAAATCTTGAAATTTTATACTCTTCTCATATGATTCACAGACTGACATAGAGACCACCAAGATCTGCCAGTCTAAAACAAATATTAGGGTTCACACTAAATACAGATTCAAAGTCTTACTTTGATGTCAGAATCATGGGAAATATTTTTAACAGAAATAGTTATCAGCTTTACTTGAAACAAGGCTACAATTATAGGTCAATGTATAATTAAATTCCCTTGCAAAGTTTAGCCCAAAGGCCAGGCCTGGTTATCATCTACCTTGCCTAATGCAGGAATTACCTCAATTACAGAGACATCCCCACATGGTGAGCCAACAAGTGTAGCACTTGCCATGTAACTAACACATTTCTGCTTGATGTTTTCACATACTATTTATTTTCCCTTTCATTGTGTTAACTGATACATACATACATACCTATATACAACCCCTTGTTAACTCACATAATTCCTTCACAAATAGAGAAAATTGCCCCTGCATTGGTGGAAGGTGCTTCACTTGAATTATTTCACAACAGCAGTGATTTTTACAAAACAAGTCTAGTTTTATTTTAGCATTTGAGTTCTTCTTATTCCATAATTCCAGGTAATACAAATCTGAGATTTCAGGACCAGCAAAGAACAAAAAAACTAACATTCATTTTATATGAAGAAGTTGATGTTCATGGAAATTAATAAACAAACAAAACAAAGAAACAAAAAACCAAACACCACCATTATATACTTCTAACATAGAGTTACTATGGCACCCAGGAAATAAATAAATAAATAAATAAATAAATAAATATGGGGCCACAACGACAAAAACATTATTTTGTTCTTAAGGTAAAAGAAAAATTACACAGCAGTGGTACAACTACAATGTGTTTGTTTTTTCTGTTGAGTAGTCTAAAGTAGGTCAAGTTAGGCACATCCATTAGTTCTCCTATAAATAGATCCACACTGAATTCACCTGCTTGTAACTAATGTAGAGCAACAGAATTTTAAATACCTTTTCCTTTAATCTGACAAGTTAGTTTATTCTGTATATAGACACTAGGAAAAAAAATAGTCATTAAGTCCTGTGTGGTTTTTAAAAGCCAAAAAAAATGACAATGGAAATGTGAAATTGGGACACACTTTCCCTGCAGAAAACCAAATGTACATGCCTCCACCTCTAAGTTTAGAGATCTGAAAGATTTCTGCAGAGATGTATTATAGATAAGTCACATAGTTTCCCTTGATATCGAGACAAAGGAAAGGAGACAATTCTGCATTAATCACTTCACATTTTCCCTGTAACACTCCTGAATATATTATTATTCACCTCACCTTTTCAAAGACCGTGATTTTCATCCTTCTGAGGAAATTTTTTTTAAGATACAAAAAGCATTTCTTATTTAGTAACTTGAATTTGTCATTAGGCAATTTTCAAACAGGTCTCATAGCTCTTTTATCCTTATTCATTTCTTTTTTCTTTTTTAATCTGAAATGGTCCCTCGTTGCTTGATTTGCAGATCTGTATCTGTATGTGAGGATTTCTCTAGCTTCAGCCAAGTACAGAACAGTTCAATCCCCTGGAGCATTGAATGTAAGAGTCAATTTAGAAGCAAGCTAAAAGTATAGCATTCTGTTCTCTGTCACACAAAACATCATTTTACTCACACAGGCATCTTAATAACAAAATTCAATTCTGGATATTTTTCTCAGCATGGCTCAGGACTGTTCAGAAATGACATCAGAAAGCTTACTGTGGACTTTGTTTTTTTAAAAATTAAATTTAAATATCTGTTTTCCAGTAAGGCAGAAGTCTGTACACTGGTGGGAGTTTTAACTTGGGACATATACTTTGAGTTATGTCTCATTTAGGAAATGCAACTTTCAAAGCTTTTGCACTACTGTTAATCACTGTGCTAATTTCACCCAGAAAACCATAAAAACATAATATCATAGAATTGTGGAATGGTATGGTTTGGAAGTGTTCTTAAAGATCACCTGNTCATAGAATTGTGGAATGGTTTGGTTCTTAAAGATCACCTAAGTTCCAACCACCCTGCCATGGGCAGGGACATCTTTCAGTAGATCAGGTTACTCAGAGCCCCATCCAACCTGGCCTTGAACACTTCCAGGGATGCAACATCCACTTGTTTGAGCAACCTGTTCCAGCACCTCACCACTCTCATGGTATAGAATTTCCTTCTAACAACTAACCAAAATCTACCCTCTTTCAGTCTGAAGCCATACTACATGCCTTTTTACAAAGTCCCTCTCTAGCTTTCCTGTAGGGCATGGTGCAAAGAACACCAGGGCCACGGGTCTGATCCCCATACAGGCCATTCACTTGAGAGTTGGACTCGATGACCTTTGTGGGTCCCTTCCAATGCAGAATATTCTGTGGTTCTGTAGTCCCCCTTTAAGTACTGGAAGGTGCTATATGGTCTCCTCAGAGCCATCTCTTCTCCAGGCTGAAGAGCCCCAATTCTCTCAGACTTTCCTCGTAAGACTCCAACCCTCTCATCATGTTCATGAACCCCTCTGGACTCACCCCAGCAGATCCATATCTTTTTTCTGATGCAGTACTCCAGGTGGGATCTCATGAGAGCAGAGGGGTAGAATCACCTCCCTCAGCTGCTGATCACACCTCTTTTGATGCAGCCCAGGACACAGTTGGCCTGGTCAACACACTGCCAGGTCATGTTCAGCTTCTCATCAACCAACACATCCCCAAGTCCTTCTTCTCAGGACTGCTCTCAATCCTGTATTTGTGCTTGGGATTGTCCCCACCCCACCCAGGTGCTGGGCCTTGCACTTGGCCTTGTTGAACTTCATGAGGTTTGCACATGTCCACCTCTCAAGCCTGTCCAGATCCCCCAGGATGCCATCCCTTCCCTCCAGTGTGTCGACCCTTCCACACAGCTTGGTGTTACCAGCAAACTTGCTGAGGGTGTACTCAGTTCCATTGATATTATACTATTTTATCATCTTTAATCATTTAAACAGTGATTTATCTCCATTTCACTAGGATTTGCTAACATATAGCTTCAGTTTATGACTTCTTAAATTTATATTCGTACTGATGAAAAGAAAAAATATTTACACATCTGTTCCAAAAGGTCAGACGTAGACGGACAAACACACCTGAGCTAAGGGATCCCTAACCTGCATTTCTTAATTTTAATTCTTACAGTTTTCACTCTTCCTTCTCTAAAAGAACAAATCCAAGCAATGTCCTGGCCCAACTGCAAAGGCAGCCCCAGCAATGTGACAGCAATGCAGAACAACTGGCCTTGATGCAGAGGCCCAAGGCATCCAAGCCTGCTCTCAGCTCCTGTGTAATTTTGAGTGATAAGATTTTACCATTTTGAAGATTAATCTTTTACTTCTCTATTGCTGAATTGCACAGTTGCATTTCACTTTTTTTTTCCATAGTATCCTTCACTGAGAAACTCAACTAAAATTGCTTCAATTGAGTTTCCCTGTTATGCTGCAGAATTTTCTCTTTTGGTCTTTTGCACAACATAGATTTTACCTTAGGCACCAAACAAATTCACCATTTTAATAACAGAAAATACTATAGCATTTTTCATTGTTCTTCGCTCAATTTGTTTTGTTGAACTCAACATGAAAAACAATTTCAAACTTCTCTGTAAATGCTTCATTTATGAATGCTCCATTCCAAGTGCCTACAGGGTTACAATCTGGTCTATGACAATTTTATTCATTTTTTAATCAAAAGCATTAAATCAAATTTAAAATAAATACTACTCAGTAGTTCTGTAGTGCCCTCCAGCACAGTATGGCAAAAGCATTTCATGGGCAATAATGACTTTATCTTCATTGCACCCTCAGAAAGAATATTAGAGGTTATTCTCCAAACTATTTATATGAGGAAACTGAGGCACCAAAGATTTCTTTCCATATTTTTGACATTCATCTCTCCAGCTTTACATGCTTTCAATTTTGGGTGATGTCTCTGAGATAGACAAAGCCTTGCTTTGAGAAAAATGTGAAATATTTGCACGTACTCCTGAACTTGACCAAAAAGGCCAGAAGCTAAAACAGTATTTTAAAAATAAAACAGCACTAAGCAGATTTCTGAAAACATGAAAAATCTCTAGATTCATCACTGCAATTCCCTGTAAGCCCAGTAAGCCATTCCCTGTTCAGGGCAGCAGACAGCACAACCTGGATGCTGGTGGCTGGAGAGAGGCTGGAGAAGCACCGGTTCCTCAGAGCAGTTTGGTCCTGAGCCTGCACGAGCACGTGTGTGCTGCTTGCTGCCATGCAAAACTTTTACACAACATGTGACAAAACATGATCAACAGCCAAACTTCATCATCATCACCTCTCTAAGCTATCCAGGGACCACCAAAAATGACCTCTTTGTCTAAAATGTACTGAGGAACAAAGTGTAGGACATCACACACGTGCAAGAAGCACAGCTCCAGAAGAACTCTGTAAACTATCAGTAAGTTGTACAAAAAAGAAGGCATCTCAAGAAATAACTCATTTACTGCCATTTGTTGCAGCAGAGGAGACCTCAGCTCCTCAATAAAATTAATTCTTTTTAAACTTATTCTCAGAGAACTTATTTTCATTTGTGATTCTTTCCCTTCCTTTTCCACACCAAGTCAGAACATTTGGGACTGAATTCAGCACATGTGACAGTGGTGCAGTATTTCCAAGCACTTGTATTTCCATCTTGCAGCCCCTAATAACACCCAGTCTGGCATTTCATTATTCTGCAAGGCCAGCACAAATCACAGATGTGGGCTGTTGAAAGAGGCAGTCTCATCTTTTCCCCTCCCCAGATGGTCATGTTTGGCACCAGATTCCTCTGTCCACCTTCTCCTTTCAGTTTATTCAAGCATTTGTATCATTATACAAAAGATCTAAATTAAAATTAATGTTTAATAAAAACAATTTTAATTGGTTACATTTCCCAGGTCGGTCCAGTTCAGTCTAATTAACAGCCTCATAAAAGCTTAAGAAGGCACAAGGGAGAAAGAAAAGCATGGCCAGGACTGCTTCTTTCAGCAGCAGAGATGACTAAAAATGTCTCTAATGCTGTGGCCTCAGACCATTTGAAAGAATACAGCTCATCTGCAGTTCCACATACAGCTCAAGGCACTCATTTCAGCATTCAGTAACTTGTACTGTTCTATGTCCAATCTCATCCTCTTTTATCACCTCCTTCAAAATCCTACCTATTTTCAACTAATCTAAATAATCGTGTCTTGTTAACTGAAGTTGCTATATCAGCACTCCCCCTCTTTAAAAATGAGCAGGTTTTCCAGGAATAAATCCCTCTTGCCCTTGTACACTGCTGACCTATTTTCCATAATTTGTTTTTCTCCCTGCCAGTTTCTAATCTACAGCAGAACTTCATTTGTCACTACACAAGCAGTTACCTAAACAACTTCATACAAATTACTCAAATTCCACTACCTTCCTTACAGAAGGCCAAATTAAGACAAAGGCACAACCATGCTTTTAAATTCTATTTCTTGAATGCATTAAAAGCTAAGATGCATAAACAGAAGTAAAAAATCCACACGCCTTGTGGCTGAATTTCTCTTCATCTGTCCCACCCCAAAAAAGGTGAAAACATGCAAGTCATATACACATTAGAGAAGCATCTCCTCAAGTGCTTCTCTTCATCAAAATGCCACAGCACTTTATACACAGATATCAACATAAACGCTTTTTTAAGGTTAACAATAGCATTTGGGGAACAAAATTCTATAAGGAACCAGAATAACTTTTGTTGATTAGGATTATAGGAACGTAGACACTGTTAAACATTCTGATTTTAACATAGGGTTTTCTTAGGTTTTCTTTAATGAGTTATAATTAGATAAAGCTAGGTAGAGGGTTTTGAAATGTACAGGAACTTGCTGTAATGAAATTAATTAAATTAATCCCAGATGAGCCAATCAATGAAGATAGTCCAGTCTAAGATCTCTGTCAAGGAATGGTTATTTCATTTTGCCTCTTCAAACCTATTTTCTGAACCTGTAAAAAAAAAAATACTTCTAGGAAACCAGAAGACAGCAAGAACTATCACCTTCCCATTCTGTAGCTTTTTTCTTCAAACTATGAAAGGAAAGCTTGAAGAAACCTGAAGAACAAGCAAATGCTGGGGTTTCAGTAAGAATCAACTTCAGAAATCAAGCTGCCCTGAGCACTTTTTTCTCTGCAGTCCTGGGCAGGATCTCTGGGCACTTCCTCTTTCCAGTTGTATTTCCAGAATACATGAAGTTTCAGACTCACTAGCTGGGGTAGTCTATCACTGTGTTATGGCCAGCTCTGACTCTTGCAAGGAGCACTGCAAGGAAACTACTGGCCTACCAATACTCCTGACTAGGTGGGAAATAGAAAATCATCTGATTTATCATCACAGAACTAGGAAAGTGAACCAAAGAGTAAACCATTAAAACATGATAAAGGTACTATATCTTATATTAAAACTGATTCAGTATAAAGGGAAAACCAATTAAGAAAAAAAATGAGAAAATTCTGTGACAAAGGCTGTTGTTTCTCACTGAAATTGATAAAGCTTATGGTGTTCTCACAGAATTATATGATTTGAAGAAAATGCAGGGAAAAAGAAAACAGATGAGTTTAAGCCTCTGAATTGTGATTTACTATAATCAGCAGGTTTATCACTCTTGTGTAGTCTGTTCTCAGCTACTTACAGGCTCTGAATGATTCCTAAAATCGTTCCTTATATCAATACTTCTAATTTTTTGCAGCTTGATTAAAATAAAAACAACAAAACTTAAAGAAATATCTCATACACATGTGTTCTAAACAGTGTAGGCAAGAGAAATACGTAAAATTAATGAAATGCATTTGCCTTTCTCTCTTTAAATACAAACAGGTTGAAGGCAACAATGAGCCAAGAATGAGAGTGCATATACACACAGAAACAAAAGAACATTAAAACAATCTTTAAAATAGAAAAGCTGATACTTTCCAAAGGGATGGACAGCAGGATAATGTTACCTAAAAAATTAATAATCTGGAAGAGTAAGTTAAAAATAAAGTGATGAAATATGCCAGCAAAACACAACTTAGGTCTAAAACAATTTTTTCAAACACCATCAATGAGGTTTGTGAGACTTTACTGTATCATACCAGTGGACTGAGAAGCCTGGTGATTGAAGAAATTGAAATGTAAATAACTGGAAGATAAAGAATTCTGAGAAATGCAACCTAGACTAAGCTTCAAAAGAAAGTATCTTGGAAAAAGCAGTACCTCTCAAAGAGAAAAAAAAACCAGCAAAAATATCCATAAATTAAAGAATTAGTCTGTGATAATACTGAGGTATATTTAATGTATCTGTTTTTTACTGCAGCATCAAATATTTTTGCAGCAAATGTAGCTCTAGAAGTAATTTCAAATAGCAATTCCCAGTCTTCTGCCCTCTTGGGGTAATGTGTATGAATATTAATGTAACACGTCCTTATTTATACTGTAGATTAATAAAAACAAAAGAAATAGGCAACTGTATAACGTCAAACATTAATGAAGAAAATTAGTTGAAAAGCGTAAGTAGCAGTCAGAGCAACAGATTACTGGAAAGATGACAATACTCTTCTGTCTTATTTACCAACTCCACAACATTGGAGAAAGCAGACATGGAATGTGTCAATGATGCAATATATTGATAGCTAACCCACAATCCCACTATGTGGAAAAGTACTTTGTTTTGTTTGTTTTAAACTAATTCCTGATCTATCTGACCTATATGTTAGCACAGAGTCTGAAATGCCTGAAGTAGAGCAGAAAACTGTACTTCCACCTGCATGTCTCTTTGGGCATGACTGGAAAATATTTCTTTTCATGGTGGAAAAATGATGTAGGTAGAAAGGATTTAAAAACACACTAAATTTCCAGAGGGTAAAGTGTGTGACCTGTGTATGTGGAGGGGAAGAGAGATATCTATGCTCATCCACAGTTATCCTGGCCATACAAGAAGGGCAGACTGAGAGGATACTTCTGCTGACTCGTGGCAAACTTTAAGGAAGACCTCTCCAGCTTTATAAGAAAAAACCTACATATTCCCACTCACCACAGACTACTAGAGACATCAGATGGTGCAAGGCAGAGATGCACACATAGGAACCAGCAATCTAGTTGTGTATGTGCTGAAGTGAACATAGTTAAGCACTAGAACGCTGGAAGCTTTTAGTCTGTGCAGTTCAGGTAACCTAAAGAGTAACTGAGTACTAGGGACTTTCCTGTCAAAATGAGGTAGTCAAGAAGAAGAAGAGATGATGTATTCGTAAACCTTGCTATTCCCTGTAAGAAAATGTTGAAATGCATAAATACTGAGCTATTATATTCTTATGCAGGTAAATAAGAAGGATTAATTGCAAATGCTGGATAGAGGAGATCAGAACAGAATTTCTGTGTGGTATAAATGCATGTAGCTGGAAGAAAGGAAGTGAAATGAGGCTAAAAAGCAGGGAAAAAATCCTTAATGGGGTGACATATCAGACTGTGAAAGTCTCCCAAGGGAAGAAGCAGAATCCCCACAGCTCAACACATGTAAAAGCAGCATGGACAAAGAACTACAAGACAGGCTACAGGGAATGCCTCAATACATAGCAAGAGGATGGTTCAGATGACCAAATAATATAACAGGATTTAAAATGACTAGATAATTCTATTATCATTAGCCACATTCACAGTAGTACAAGCTAAAACACTGTTGCTATGGCAATCAATCCTCATGCATCGTTGCAGAAAATGACTGAGATACAAGGGATGGAAATGAATTGAACCAGCCCTTCCTATTCTCAATTAATTCAACAGACCAGTCAGCTGGGAAACTACTTAAGACAAAAGTTTACATCTAGATTCCCACAACTCTTTAAAAAAGCATAGCTGAGTGTCTGGCATTCAAATATAGGTTATCCTTAGATTTACATGGTTAGTTCACATTCATGGTAGGCACAATGCTCCAGAGTTCAGAGAGGATGCTGCTGGAAACAGGTGGATTGCTCTCCTCATTGCATTTTGAATACTTAATAATGCTTTAATTCTCTCAATCCAAAGTAACCTGACACTATGGAAAGACCAATGCATGGATGCAGTCTCTAGATTACATATTATCAACTCTAAATCAATTCCACATTACTGCAGAGTAGTTACAACATGCACATCTCTCGGTATACTGGAAAATGCAAATTGGTTTGCTCACTTGGCTTTCCTCTTTACTTACCCTATATTTGTGTAAATCAAGAAGTTAAACGTGGCATTAATAAAAATCCTTAGAGCTGGGGAAAATTTTGGAATTCAAATTTTGAAAAACAGAATTCAAGTAATTCCTGGTACCACTCAAATACGGTTTGAATCTCTACTAGTAAAACTAGAAAAATCCCAGTAAGTTTTTATAATGATAAGTGATAATTTAAAATGAGACACTAACACTCCTCTTACTCCAAACCAAAAAAGCTTCCACCAGAACATAGCAGGAATTGAGTGGGAACAAAAGCTCAAATACCTGGGTAAAAAAACACTATGTTCTCCCAGTTTTGTAACACAGTAAAAAGTGGCTACAATGTTTTTCAGAAAAACTAGAGGCATTTGCAGACAGAAAAGAGGACTAATTCTGCTCCCGGGAAATTCACAGCAACGCTTCCTGTCAAAAACAGTTTCTCAAGGGAACAAAGTATTTCTTTTTTTGGTCTTTTGATAATCTACTGCATTATTACTAATGCAAAGCAGCCCACACAAAGAGAGGGGGCACTATAGGTCATAGGAGCCATATATTCCAAAAGGAACTTGTTTTTATCTGCTAATATTGGCATTTTAATGTAATTCTTACTCAGTGTTTTGTGCAGCACTACACAAAACTATTCATTAGAAACCGGGGGGGGAAGATCAAAGAAGAAGCAAGTCCATATTCTGGTTTGAAAATCAACTATGAGCAAGCAAGTACACCAGAAGGTAAATATAAACTCTAAAATCCTGTTATGAAATATTTGAAAGAGAATAAAAAGAAACCAGCATGCTTTAAAAAGAGCCACTAAATTCAACCTTAAGGAATACATTATATTTTAAGTGAGAAGCAAAACACATAACTCAAGGAAAAGATTAGAGCAGCAGTGGAGTTTTCCATACTCACAAACAGGTACAGAAGCAAAACCTCTGATAAATGCACTATACAGCTACCCTCATACATTAAAAATTTATTTACACGCTAATTTTTTGAAAAAACCCCACTTTTCAAGGATAAGCAGAGAAAATGCCTCAGGAACATTCTTGAAATACTAGAACATGCCTAAATTCATGAGACATTTATTCAACTGATGAAGATACACCATTTTTATTGAAAACAGGCTGTAACATACTGCATGGATATTTTGCTTCTATTTTAATATATTTCATTAGTATTTTTCTTGGAATTTAAACAAAAATGTTCCTGCTTGTGTGAGCTTCGAGTCGTTAATGCCAGAACTTCAGCCAATGTTTCATGAGAAAATTACTGAATTATGTCTGTTTATGATTATAACACAGATTTCTCAAGAAAATTATTCCCTCTTGGGCATTAAAACCTAAATGAGTATGAAAGACTAGAATGTGTTTAATGTGATCAAGCTAGCTTTTCCCGCCAAAATGCTTCAATTTAATCCAAACTAATTTTTTAAAACTTAAACAAAGTCTAATAAGTTATTTCACTTCCAAAAATGATGTGCATTTACTAGGAGACTAGATATAAAGAGATCATTAAAAAAAATCCAAAATGTTAAGGCCAAGAATTTTACTATGCAACTGCTGTAAATAATTTCTTTTTTTTTAATATAAGTTCATGGATGACTCAAAAAGAGCATGTGTGAGAAAGAGAAAGCAATCCCAGTGCAACTGAGAAATTAAAGTGAAAAATTAAAGCAAGGAGCCAAAAAACAGACACACAGATGGTAAAAACTGGCAAAAATTAAACGTAAAAATCATGCTCTTAAGTACCAACAGATGCTGACTTTAAAATATTACTCCTTGAGGATACACAAAGACAATAATCCCAGATTGTGATTCCTGGGCCAGTCTACTGCTGCGGTAAAGCCCCAAAGTACACTGTACTATACAGAGAAAAAAATGATGTGTCAGAGACAGTGATATCTGCTCTGCCAGTCTACTAAAATAGAAGGGAAGAAAATTAAACTATCCAACACTGTGAAATTAATGTCTTCAGCAAAAAAAAAAGGAAAAAATTAACTGTGTAAATGAGATAAGAGAGGAGGCTTGCAGAATCCATTTACAGATTTATAATACTACAGGACTGAGCACGAACGGGTTATTTGAGCATTTCTGAAACATTCCTTCTTGAAACAATATTCACACTTCTTGCTCCAGATGTAAGGCTGTGCTTCCCAGATTTCGTGTTGTTAAATGTTGCCACACTAATAGCTTTGCTGACCCCCTATTTAAGGTCTCCTTGATTTTAATCACCACAATTACCTAAAAGCTATCTCAATTTAGACTACTGGTATTAAAACAGAGAAGGAAAAATAAGCCAAGATTTGAGAATCGAGAAGCTGATGTGTAATACCTATATGCCTGAAGTTCAGCCTTTCCTGAAAGATCTTAGAAGCTGAACTTGAAATGAATGATTATTACTAGTACTTTGAAAACATATTACATAAGGGCAATTTTCTAGATTGTTAAATGAATTTAATTGATGCTGCTACGCATGATTGAACAAACCCAGCATCTTATGCCATCACAGTAATTTCAGGCTAGCAGTAGACACAACCATAAAGACTACTGCTTTTGAGGGGGTTAAAAAACAAAGTCAAATTCAAAGAAAACAAATATAAGTTTATTTACCACCTCTTCCGGTACACAGAAATTTACACTGGACACTTTCTCCTCTAAAACAACTGCTGATGCTATTAGGATAATCTTAATATCAGGAAGGTGACTGAGAACTCCACAACATGAATGTACTTAAAAAACCAGTTAGATGAAAAGCATCTGTTGGAAAGTTTTACAAGTTATATATAGACACATTTAAATGTATAGATACTCATATATAAATATGTCATCAATGACAGTACTTTAAAATACTGTTCCAAAAAGTGGCAGTTAATGAATTTTTCTGTCTTTCTAGTATATAAACAAGTATGTAAGGTACTTTAACTCTGATGTATATATACAGATGAGCAGTAACAAAGCTGAACTCCAAAACTGAGTGTAAAAGTTTGCAGTATGTTAATTGGCAAACAAAAACACTGTCATGAATCAAACAAATTTCCTCTTTCACAGAGTCTCCAAGCTGAGATGAGCCAGGGAGGTACCACTTCTCCCCAGGGCACCCAGGTAGCAGAGCCAGCAGAGCTCCAGCAGCTGCTGTTTGCTCTGCTGAAAGAGCCCGAGGGGGAGTTTCGAAGTGACTCCCACCACCCAAAACAGTCTCAGCTGCACACTGCAGATGCAATCGCTGCTCTGGTTTCGCCCAGGGTTTCTGGGGTTTGGCTTTGGAATAAGACAAGTCAAAGCGTGCCTGACACCAGTGTGCTCAAACCCCCAGGGGCCACCATGGGAGGGCACAGTTCTTCAGCTGTGCCCACTCATATTTTTACATGCACAAAGCATCTGAAACACAAGAAGCAGTAAAATTTTAAAAAGTCATCAGTGACCTGCATTGCAATGGTGTAGGTAGATATGTGGGTTCACACTGATTTTAATATAATAAGTTTTTTCTTCCCTACACGTTTCCAAGCTTATGTCCTGGTATTTTCTGCTGTCCTCTGAAGTGCCTCCTAACCAGTCTCTGGTTTTTCAGTAAAACAAACATTGGTTAATTTAAGGAAAAAATTATCAGGAGTCCTTGAGCCACATTAATTTCATCCACCCAGAATGCTACAATACTTAACATCCTACTGAAGTATAATATTATAAGATACTTCTTTTGCACAGACAACAATTTTACTGACCTTCAAGTCACCAGCAAAATCCATCAGTTCTGATAAGAGGATGAGTTAAAGGAGTTTTCACTAGGAGAAAGCTATTTATATTCGTGAAGTGTAACTAAAAGGAAGAAATACTGATGGTCTTGCTTTATGAAATCTATGCTTTGTTGTAACAATTATTGCCTAGAAAATCAAGATAAATAAAAATGGCATGATGGAATATTCAATGCAACTTTTAATAATTTTAAACAGAGATGCTCACAGATATGGCCACTTTCTTTAGGGACATTTAATTTAGTCTGTGCTTTGGATAAATGAGTTGAAATTATAAGCAATCATGAATTCCTGCACATTAGGAAAGTAAAGATTTTTTAAGACAAATGAGGGTATCCAAAAGGAAGAGGAAATTAAGCTTTGATACAAAGCGATTGAACACTGGCTTCCTGCCTAGTATTCTGAAGAAATACTAAGAAAAGCAGAGGTTTTGATCATACAGGGTACCCCACTCCTCATATCTTTATTCCACAGTCTGTAACAATGTCTGCAATACACAGACAAAAGGATAATTTTTTTCCCTTCTCATTTTAGAAATAGTTTGGGATGTATGCTGGCCTTAACACTGACTTTTAAACTGTGAAAACAAGCAACATTATCAATGGTAAATATGTTAAAATAATAATAGCCAACTGATTTTTCTCAAATTCATAAGTAGTCATTTCTAGGCTGGAAAAAGAAGCATAAAAAATTTGAATCCAAATGAAGTTAAAGTAATAACATGCAGCTGTCATGAAAGTGAGTAATACCTTAATATGGAATCTGGGCAATGATTCTTATTCTTAAAATATCATAGTCAAGAGATCAAAATTAAAAGTAGTATTTATTTCAAATGCAAAATCTTTACAGCAGTTTATTATAGAAACTCTATATTAATTCATCCAATCGATTGCTTCTTCATGGAAACACTAGTTGTGCTGTACTCACTTTAATTCTTTGTATTCTGAGTATGGAACCTCCCCAAACCAGAGTAACTGCACCAGTTACACATCAGTGTTCTTTCTTTGGCACAGGGATTCAGCAAAATGCCTTATCAGTGCCTCAAGGCAACTGGCAGTAAGTTGTTGTTGGGTCTTTTGAAAATGTTAAATATTTATTAAATCGTATCAAATAAAAGTATTTCTTTTAAAAAGAGAGGTATTATTATTTTTTCTGTTTTGTATGTGACATAGATAGAAATAAATAACTTCTTTGTACATCCCAATTACCTAACCAACCTAATTCCTGTTCTTCTAGCTCGCCCCCTCCCTGACCATAATACTAAGTTGACCATTTCATATGCAGCTCTAATTTCAAGATAAATTTAGAATGGACTTATTTTCAAATCAGCCAGTGAATGAACTGGCAAGGCTGGCCTATTATCTTCTTTTCTCGCCCAGTTATACTGAGGAAATAAATTAAAACCTTATGGTATATCGCATCAACTAGGTCATATTACATAATTCCATTCACTCAGTTCCTGCACTCTCTAAATCTTGCTGTGTCGCTTCATGAGAATCATGACATTTCTCAAAGTATCCTATAAATTACAGTAACCACTTAATACAGCCAAAGAGTACTACATTCAATAATGAAATGCTCGTACTTAAGCAATAAAATCAAGATTAAATTTAAAACCCAAAATAAAACAAAAACCCAGACAAATTACTTCCACATAACTCAATTATTAATTCCAAGTTACACAGTATCATTCCCATTTACAGCAGAGTGCAACTGTGTCATTAAAATGACCTGTCCACACAGGATTTTAAGGAATAAGCACCTTTTCTGTTTCCATCAATGGAAGATAAATTAACTATCACACAATCAAAAGGACAAACTTGGCCCTTTTCTGAAAGCATCCTCCTCACAATTTGTAATTCATAGAAAAAAGTGTGAAAATCATCCTTCTATTATTCAATAAATTAGATAAAGATATGTTTCTCATTCAGTTAAGTCTTTTTTCCTTGCCCAAAATAACCACTTTGTCTTTATTTCTGTTCTGCTTGGAATTAACTGACTTACAGACTCAGCAGTGATTTACCTGAATCTCTTTTAAAAACTATAGTAAGAAGTGAAGAGCTGTCATGTCCATGTTCCTGTCCAGATAAGTTGTTCTATTTTAGTGTAGGAAAAACTAAAACATCTATTACAAATTAATACAATAATGTGCAATCTGCTCCCAGTGAACCTGCAAGGGTTTGGACTAGATGATCTCAAGACATCTCTTCCAACCCCAACCATTATGTGATTTTTTGGGGGGGGAAAACGAGAAACACCAAACCAGCATTTGGGATAACTTTCTAATTTTGAATGGTGTCTTTTTGACAGAACATAAAAAAGAACAGCATCAAGACTCCAGAATATAAATCAGGGAAGGGGTTTTAAGGAGATGGGGTGTAGAGATGGCACCTCTTTCCTTCCAAGGAATTGGCTCCTGGCCTGTAGCAACCTGTATTATAAATCACAGAGCAGGTACATAAGAAGAAGAGAAAGGTAGAATAGAGAAAATAAGAACATGAAACAAAAGGGGAAAAAGGTATAATATCAATACCATGTGCTACCAGTACCACCTTCTGAAACAAAAATGCATAATTTCTTTTTAAGCCTCAAATATACAAGTAATCACATATTTACACTTTGGTTAAAAGACTAGAATGCAGAACAGGCATAATGTGAATTTTAAATTAAGAATGCTTTATCAAGGGCAGGGGAGAATCCTCTATAGACACAATTAACAGAATTGCTTTAATACACTTAAAAGTTTTAACCTTTGTGGTCTTTGAAGTGAATAGTGAAGCTGCATTTATTTCAGGTTTGTACCGAAGGGCTGTACTGCCCTGAAAAGTTTTACAGTGCCGTAAACTAATGAAATAAATTATCTTAATTTGGTTAGATCTATTTTCATTAACTGTATTACTCACCGAGGGAATGGGGACAAATTTTAATTTTACTAATGTATTTCACTTCTGCATTGCTCTGGCACATTATAATTGCAGCTCCTGCTCAGTGCTGCTTGCTCTGCCATCTCAGGGCCACCTTTCCACCTCTCTCCCAGGCAGGAAGGGCTGTGCACAGCCCCTGGGACCTGTGCAGGGGGGGAAGCTGTGCCACCTCGAGCCAGGCTGTGCGAGACTAATTCCTACCACGCTCCCACCAGAGCCTTTGAGGACATGGCACAGTAGCAGCAACAAGCACATTATGAAAACAGAGCATTTTTATTATAAACCAGTACTGGTGATACATTATATACACCTGGACTAAAAAGTAAACATATGGGAAGAGAAACCCTTTTCACAACATGAAGAAAGAACACAAGTTCCTAAAAGAAGAAAAGGAAGACCAGACATATCCTTTGATGAAATGCTTTTCCAAGCCCATTAATGGATTTTCAGATGTCCTTATTTGACCTGCTGCCATGGACAGACAGCAGTCTAAAAAGCCAGAGATAATACTGTTCTGCAAAATATTTAGAAAACAGTAGAAAAACTAACACAATAATTAATTTAAACCTTCCTACAGCATCCTTCTGCAATTTAAGAGAGTATTGCTTATCAGACTGGTATTGTAAATTCACTACCATAAATTACCAGAACAGGATTATTTAAATAGTTTGGTCCAAAAGGGCACAAAAATAGGAGTGTATGATTACTAGGAAGTCAGAAAATGCCTTTCTCGTGTGCCTCCACTTTTCAGAAAGTTTCTGTGGAATAGCATGGGTCTTCTTGCAGAGACAGAGTTGTGATCACCTCACTCTGTTCAGCACTTGTCAGGCTGTACCTGCAGTACTGTATCAAGTTCTGGCCACCACACTTCATGAAAGACAAAGACAGACTGGAGAGAGTCCACAGGAGAGCCACACAGATGATGAAGGGTTAAAAAGCCTGCACTGTGAACAAAGACTGAGGGACTTAAGCCTTTTCTCCCTGGAGAAGAGAAGGCTCAGGGGGACCTCATCACATTCTTCCAGTATTTAAAGGGTGGCTACAAAGAGGACAAAGGCTCACTCTTCACAAGGAGGCAAATGGAGAAGACAAGGGGCTACAGGTAGAAGTTGCACCAGGAAAGATTTTTTTTTTAGCATAATGAAAACAATCAATCACTAGAAGTTCCTCCCCAGGGACATGGTAGAGTACACATCACTGGAGGTGTTCAAGACAGGATTGGACAGAGTGCTAGGTAGTCTCATCTAGATTCTCTTTCCCACAAAAAGTTGGACCAGATGACCAGGTGTCTTCCACTGTGAGCTGTTGATTCTTTAAATTTCAGACCAGCCCATCATCTGCCTGTTAATACTTAAACATCTATGACAGTGAGAGTGTTTGAGTGTGAGGGTATGCACACCTGAACATGATGCACATCCTGTTTCTACAATAATTAAACCTATGAATATTTTTGTAAAATTGCCTTTTATGGCTTTGGTTTTTGTTTTTTTTTTTCTTTAATGTGGACACATATGGAGTTACATTCTGCCACTGAATTCATACCTACACAGCAGCATATAACTGAAAGTAGATTGTAGCCCACAAACTGTCTCACCTATTTAATACACAGTATGAAATGACATATTATTTTTGAAAGGAGAACAAGATAGATGCCAGCATGAAACATTGTTTATAAAAGCATCACCACTACAGCTGTCCCCAAGCAATAAAGCTGTTTATTCCAACCTCCTACCTCATATAAACTGAAACGCTCAGCACTGAAAAACAACTTCAAATCTGTTCATGAATCCAAGACAAATAAGAAGAGTCATCTCTTTCCAAAATATACAATTATGGTCATGTCCACAAATGTCCATTTTCTATAAAAGTGCACAGACTTCTAAATTCCACATTTGATTCTGTCTCTGTACATACTGATGCATTCGGCATAAGGTCTTCCTCTTCTAGGCTATTTTGTTTCTGTGGTTATACACAAACATTTAGAGCATATTTAGCAGTTATGTGTATTAACATATTCACATCTAAGGTTTATACAGAAAAACAAAGACATTCTTCTGAATTCAGGATACATGACAACTCTAAGGGTGTAGGAATTATGAATAGACATAAAAATCAGAAAAGGATCGAGTTAGGACTTCAAAATCAAATGGCTTTTAAATATGGAATTTATGGTTCGATTCAGAAATCTGAAGCAAGTTAGATCCAAAGTCAGATTTAAATGTAGAAAAGACCTGTGATTCTGATTCTCACCACAGAAAAACATGGTAAAAATTTTAACCTTAAAAGGAGAAATCGTTAAGTATAGAAATAGAGAATTACATGTCCATGATAAAAGCTTGTTTTACCCTTCCATGCCACTTTTTAAGCATTCTGACATGTAATACAGAACCAGCTGCAGCAAGTCTCCCAGATCAAGATGTGTCTGTGGGAACTGGTTCCAAACCACCACGAGAGCCTCAGCTGCTGGAAGCAGTTCAGCAGGGTCCAGCCTGGAAGCAACCCAGCTGTGCTCATGAATGCCTCAACTCGATGCACATCTAGACTCCAGTACTACACAACAGGAGTTTGGATATATTTTTGTAGGTACTCACATTATAATCACCAAAATACAGGTTTCTCATTTTGGAGTTTTGGAGCTCATTTTGCGTAATATATGTTACATAGCTTACATTTCATCTGAGCATTTGAACTACTACACTGAAGAGATAAAGGGAGCAGTCAATACCCAACTACCAGTAGAAGCACTGGCAAAGAGAAAATATTTTTGGGCCAAATCAAGCTTTTCACCATCTTCATAGAACAAAAGGCAGAAGAAACAATTGCAATAGTTAGGACTTAGGGTGCTGACAGAGTGAAGCCAGTGTGATCACCACTCCAAGAACCCATCTCGAGTGGTAAAAACCTGCATCTGCAAGTGGATTTGGGACTCCTGAGGGGCACCTTGAGGTTTTCCATTCAACTCTTTGGCCAACATAAACCTTAACTGAACCCTCTACCAATGCACTGGTACTGCTTCTACCTGCCCATAGTTAAACCTATGCCCAGTTATTTAAGTCAGATGCTAAGCCAGAAACAAACAAATCACATGAGCCATGGCCTTGTTCATTAATGGTAACATTTACTGTTTCCATGATCAGCCTCAAAGTGATGGTGCCTCGTTCCACAAACCCTGGGTAGCCCCGTGCCTACAGCCGTACATCCCTCACCTTTGGTACGGGACCTCAACTGAAGACCCTCCAACAGTGACAGCTCCCTGCAGTACATCTAGAGCTTTGAACACATGCATATCTCTATCTTTGTGATGGAAATCCTTTCAAAGGATTATGACAAGTTTTAAAACTGTCTTCGTATTTTATAATTTATATGCAGTCATGGTTCTATGTTCATTAAGGTTGTTATCACAAGAGACAAATTATAAAGGGTGTGTACTTGGAGAGAGAGGAAAGCAATAGACTCTACCCTGGCATTTTACAGAATAATGGATAACCAGTTAAAAATTATTCCTCCAACTGAAGCCTAGCTAATCCTTTTTTCAAATCTTAAAGCACAACTTCTTACTAATGACAATAATTTTTACTGCAGTTTCAATCTCTACGTGTGAGCAGTTTGAAATAAGAAGAGCCTCCACCTCTGAGCCTCCCCACCTACAGGCCATGAAACAGAGAATTTGCAGACCCTTCTACTATAGTTACAGTCATAATAAAACTTAGGGAAAAAAAGCCAAAAAACGGCTGTCAGACAAGGAGAAACACAAAGAAGTGCACTAGTGAAAACAAAAATATTTATATACATTAGCTATATCACTATGAAATATTTAGAAATAAACAAAATATATGGGATGTTTTTCTGCCTTCTTTCTTATGTTAAGGCATAAAATAGAAACAGGGGTTTTGTTGTTACACGAAAAATTTGACAATATGAATATGCTGGAGTATGAGAATCCACAGGAAATTAGTGGTTTAAATTCACCAACCTACCCTGAAGCTCTGATCTTTTTTTTTTTTTCAACCGACAGTGCTGAAATGCATTAATTTATAGTATCCAAATGTTTTAAAATAATATATTCAATCATATTAAAAGCAGGCCTTATTTTGCTGAAAATACAAGCTGAAGGCAGGTACTCTACAGCTGAGGTACAAGACCATATGCTACTTCCACGTCTGATTCTGTTGCAACAGGAACCAAAGAAACTGTACCAGATTACTATGGACAGATGTCATGAACAGGAATAACTTAGGGAAAGTGCTCCATAAAGCACATTTCTGCACAAGAAGACAGCAGTAGTAACCAGCTTCTCTTTCCAGTTCAGAATACATTTGAGTTGTTCTGATCTCTGGCTTTTGTTAGGTACCAGAAAGCTACTGGGAATTTAGGAATCAGACCTGTTCTTCAGTAATAACCATGAAATTTTACACCTTGCTTTCATGCACTGACAAATACAGATATATATACCAAATACATAACATCCATATATGTATATGGATTTACATATAGGTTTAACTGAACCAAACTCACTGTGTATTTGCCAATCTGATCAACTGCTTCATACTTAACCAGGGCTGCTTTAGGATTTCCCCCTCCTGCTGCCCTCACCCCCCTTTCCACTGCACAGTACAGCCAGGTGCTCTTAATCCTTCTGCAAAACAGACCTGCCAGCAGAGCAAGGAATATATTATTTCAGTTCAAGGTGTCTTGATTGCTGCCAGTTCCAATATTTGGCTAATATGAAACTAAAATGACCACCTCAGAGAACTTTTGTGTGTGCTTAGGGAATTGGTGAAAATTTTAACTCTTTCATGCATTCATTTTCATGTCTGCCTGGTATGAAACAGCTTGAGTCCAGATTTGATCAAGGCCCAAGTTTTGAGTTGAACTGAGGGGAAAAAAGGAGTTCTCAAATAAAAGTGGCATTATCATATATATGAATAAATTTCACAGAAAATAAGATTTTTCAACTGTTCCTTAAAGTTTCATGGTTGTGAGGAACAAGAAGGTGTTTTGGAGGGCAATGTGAAGAACAAAAATCAACTTTTTCTTTAAGGTATTTCAGAATCAAATTAAAGATTTTTTTTCTGAGTACTTGACAATCTGTAAGAGAGAATTAATCAAATAATTGAGTGAAAGAGTAAAAAATACAACACAGAATCACGGAATAGTTTGAGTTGGAAGGGACCTTAAAGATCATTTAGTTCCAAACCCCCTGCCATAGGCAGGGACAACTTTCAGCAGGCCAGGTTGCTCAGAGCCCCATTCAACCTGACCTTGGACACTTCCAGAGATGAGGCATTCACTACTTCTCTGGACAACCTGTTCCAGTGCCTCACTGTCTTCATAGTGAAGAATTTCTTTTTTATATTTAATCTAAACCTACTCTGTCAGTTTAAAGCCATTCCCCCTTGTCCTGTCACTACGTGCCCTTGTAAAAAGTCCTTTAACAATCCTTATCTTTCTAACTGCATTCTGAAACTGTATTTGGATTTTTGGCTTCATAGTGGTGAAATGATTCTTCAGTACAGAGTTTCACATAACTTAAATCACAGGGTTGAGAAATAGCCAAAGTTTCTGAGAAATACAAGGATCATTTGCCCTGTGGAAAACCAGAGGGCTCTGGAACTAACTGGGAATAATTTCTAGGTAGGTATAGCTAACCAGCATATACAACCAAAATACCTTAAAGCACTCGGAAAGCAGAATTAATCTTTTCCATTTCTTTGATGTATCACTCTAATTTAGCAGAACCTGAATAAAGCACAATAGGTATGAGCAAAAGCAATTACTGCCAGGAATTTTAGCAGTCTTCATACATTCCTCCATTTTTAGGCATTAAAATCCAGACAAGTTTAGAGAACTATTTCTGTAACACGTACTTGAACACACCTAATTCTGTGCACTTATTAGTCCCTGCTACAGCAGTTCATAATGATTTCTTAGGAACAGGTCCACCTGCAGAATGAGCTGTGATGCTGCAGAATTACAGTTTGCTAAATAGGGCTATTTGTAGGAAATCTTGTGTTGTCCACATAAAAAGAACTGTACTTCTTCGGCACCGTACACCTTCATTCAAAGTGTAACCCCAGGGAATGTCCATGCTAGAAGGTGACAAAGATCACCCCGGAATTCCTTTGCCTCCTATTCAAAAGGAAGAGATGAGGCAAGTAATTCAATCCAAGTCAGAAGAGCCTTCATCCAACAAGCCTCTGGAGTCTGCAAGATGCATCCAGTGTTTACTGGATCTAAAGAGCCATAAAGGCAGGTTAGACCAGGACTGTTAATACCCCTGGGAGCTGTAATGGATTCTGCCCTAGAGGTTTCTTGGCACTGTTGCTGCCTTACCCTTGGTGCCAGACCTGCTGTCTGCTACTCTTTATGCACGTACTGGCAGGGAGCACAGACCACTCCAGTCCCTCCACAGCTCTGTTGAACGCACAGAAACATGACTGGAAGTTGCTAAATTCATTGATTATGCCAGATCGCAACCTCGTTGCACAAGTTTCCCCTTCTAAGAAGTGAAAGGCTCAACCAATGGGAAACAAAATCTCACAAAGGATACTGAAAAAAGTATTAGAGTTTAAAACCCCCAAAAGAATGGAAGAATATCTCTGTATGCATCTACTCCATCCCCTGTCAGGCCCTTCCTTTCCTCCCTATGATGCATCCCACTCTCGCAACAGCCTTTCTTCTCCTGTGTGTATCCTGCTAAATAGGTTTCAGTCTAACTAATTATCCTGCTGATATGAAATTGCAGAAGGATCCTGGTTGTCCAGATACACACAGAATCATTAGTGCATTCAAAGAATGAACCTCTTTCTCTCAAAAAAAACACCACTACAAACCAACAAAACCAAAAAGCAGAAAACTTGCTCCAAACACAATATTTGCAATTTCAAACTGCAATCAATTAACTCTGGTAACAAATATGCTTCTTGACTACCACTATTGCCAAATTATTTACGTAATTGGTGAATAAATTGAACCAGTTAAGTTGTTTGGAGACCAAAATCAACACAAAGCTTAATATGAAACGTCATATATTAAAATTTCATGTATCTAACATTTTATAAGATGATCACCATCAAGATTTCTAATCCAACTTCTTTTGCTGAGACAACAGTTTCATTAACTGCCATAGTGCAAAGCTAATGATGCATGGAAATGTGCCTCCAACACATCAAACAAGCAGAACTGTCACAGGAGATCCCTGCAAATCTGGGCATCAACTTTCCATTTCAGCACAGGCTGATATAGAGACAGCAGCCAACTTCATCTGCACTAACTCTGTATCTTCTTAGAGGAAAGTAGTAATAGAAAGAACACTATCATTAAATGTCAGAGGAAAGAATAAAGAAGACTAAAGACAAAATTTTTCTCATAAAACATATACTTTTAAATTAATTTGCAAGTAATTACAAGACATAAAAATGGTTAACAGCTCACATTTGAGGGTTTTTTGTAGTTTTTTGTAGGTTGTTTTTTTTTTTAATACTCTGTGGTATTATTTAAACTCCTTTTAAACTAAGAATGGGGTTCAATGAAGAATCTTTGGAGTATGCTATGATTTGGAAATGCTGGACTTCAAACATCAGTTATGGGACTTGTAGGTGAAGAATAGTCCCAGGACACCCACCCAGTGCTGGATTCTAAAGCTTCCCCTCCACTCACAAGGTGCAATGTAAGAAAGTTTAAGTTGTGTTGAATAGAAAGCTTCATTTTGAAGCTCTTCTGTATAAAGCTATATATTCTGTATAAATTCTGCTTTTATGCCCTATTGCTGTAAAATACAAAATTTGTACATTTTTGTTCAATGAAAAAATTCAATGTTTTCATATCACAATGTATAAAGAAGAAAAATGAGGTAATAATCCTACATATGCACTACCCTGGGCTTTCTGTTGTATTTCCAATTTCCATAGTAAACATGTATTTTTAGTATACATCTGAAGACATGTCTCAAAAAATTTGAGGCATATACAAAGTGACTGTTAGGGAATTTGAATTTCAGACCTTAAACCTCTATGACTACCAGCTTATTAAAAAATTAAAAATGGATTAAAAACCTCCACAACTTGAAATTACTTCATGTCTCAAAAATGCCCAAGATCAAAAGTAGTATAAATGTACACTAAATAAATATGATAACAGTCTTCAAATTTATAATTAATATATTTTTCAAGGTTAAGAATAACAAGAATTTAAAAGTGCAATGTCAAAACTGACCTACATTTGGTTATTCTGTAGTAATATTATTAGATTTCAAAAGCAAAATGTTTATCAAAATAATATTATTGAAATAACCATGTTGTTATCAGTTGTGAAGAACAGTGGCACTCCACATACTATATAAATGTGTTTATTACTCAAAAATTAAATAATTTGCAGGTG
>WEIV01012681.1:86173-137263 GCA_013390005.1 Calyptomena viridis | reverse complement strand
ATGGGGAATCCCATACAAATTCAGTCAGCATATTGCTGGTGCTTCTATCATGCTTAGAGAGCCTGTATCACATAAGAATACATTTCTTTGTAATAGCTTGGAGCAGCATAAATATAAGATTGATAAAGTAATATATATATATATATACACATATATATTACCTGTTCTTGCCTCTCCAGCCACTTGTCCACCATGGGATGACTGGCACTTAACGATGAACGAGCATTGTCTCTCTGAAACTGGTTAGACCAGCTACTAGTATCTCGTGGTAGGCTCCTGTAGTTTTCATCTTTCTAGTTTAAAAGAAACAAAAAAGTGTCTTATAAAAAAAAACCAGTCCTTGCACATTAACAATGCAGCTGGTTATTAAATGAATACAAAAGGAAGACTGAGAAGCGAAGGCAGGTCTGACTGGACCCAAAGAAGCCCAACTAAAGCCTCAGTGGACTTGTAGATTATTCACCCACTCAGGCTTCCCTTCCTCTCTTTTCCAACCTCAAACCTATAGTGCACAGACTTCCAAAGTACATATTCAGCAAGGCTTTCAGAGCAAAACGCTCCATAGTTCCACTCTCACCAAAAGCAACTATACCAAACGAGTCCCTCCAGTGACACCTATGGCCACTATATATTTTCCCTAGTCTCTGTATGTAATCAATTTTACAATCAAAGTGGCCTCACTGCTCCAGGTACTGTCCTTTAGACCAGAAAAGCATGGTGTAGACTTCAAAACTTGAATTTATTATTCCACATAATAATGCTTTGCTTGGTTTGATGGAAGGTATACAAATACAGTCACATTTGTAGAACAGCAGCAGATNCAAAAATTAAATAATTTGCAGGTGCCCATTGCAGTCTTAATGCAGGTTTTTTGGAAGCATGAGGAATCCCATACAAATTTAGTCAGCATATTGCTGGTGCTTCTATCACGCTTAGAGAGCCTGTATCACATAAGAATACATTTCTTTGCAATAGCTTGGAGTAGCATAAATATTAGATTGATAAAGTAATATATATATATATACACNTGTAGTTTTCATCTTTCTAGTTTAAAAGAAACAAAAAAGTGTCTTATAAAAAAAAACCAGTCCTTGCACATTAACAATGCAGCTGGTTATTAAATGAATACAAAAGGAAGACTGAGAAGCGAAGGCAGGTCTGACTGGACCCAAAGAAGCCCAACTAAAGCCTCAGTGGACTTGTAGATTATTCACCCACTCAGGCTTCCCTTCCTCTCTTTTCCAACCTCAAACCTATAGTGCACAGACTTCCAAAGTACATATTCAGCAAGGCTTTCAGAGCAAAACGCTCCATAGTTCCACTCTCACCAAAAGCAACTATACCAAACGAGTCCCTCCAGTGACACCTATGGCCACTATATATTTTCCCTAGTCTCTGTATGTAATCAATTTTACAATCAAAGTGGCCTCACTGCTCCAGGTACTGTCCTTTAGACCAGAAAAGCATGGTGTAGACTTCAAAACTTGAATTTATTATTCCACATAATAATGCTTTGCTTGGTTTGATGGAAGGTATACAAATACAGTCACATTTGTAGAACAGCAGCAGATGGAGATTGTGCTGACAGAGACACAGGGATCCTGCTGATACTGACAAAAAATTGTAATTTTTTCTTTTTAATTGATGAGTTTGTCTACACATCTTTCCCACAAGCTGCACAAATTCTTCAGTTTCTAAAGATTATTAGTCCTTACACAGTCTTATCACTAAAAGCCAATAAAACCACAGAGGCAGATTCTTAGTGATGAGAGTTACCTTTAGTCTAAAGTGAGTGCTACTGATAACTTACATAGTTTAGTTCCCTCCAACTGAAATAATACATGGAATGAAATTCTGCTTAGCTTTTCAAAAGCGGGTTATAAATAAACTATAATATATAAGTATCCTGCCTTCAGAAGCAGAGTATTTTTTCCAGTCCATGTTTGTCTATCTTCATGCCAAATCAGATCATTTAGAGAGAATATCTATTTTTAAAACAGGATTGTAGTTCTACATATTTTGCAATACTACCACTTTCAGGAATCTCAAAAGTTTCTAAAATAATAAACAAACACCAGTGCACATTTGCAGCTAAAAACTATTATTTTCTTTATTTGTAGAGCACAAGTATTTCCTTTCCCTGTTTGCCATATTGATATTTTTTTGGCCTGGCATAATATTAGTACAATATTCAAGACACAGCATCAATTCCCATACAATTGTCCTTCATAACTTCATTTTCTGTAAATGTATGATAGGCTTTGCTAGGAAATTCAGGTCTCAGTATAAACTGTGAAATACAGAACTTTTCAAAATCTTCCTATGCAAGAGCAGTCTTTACCCAGATATATTGAACTTAAGCCTTCTTAACTGGTGACAATCTCTTTTCTTGAAAGTCTTTGTAGTATAAAATAAGTCTTCCATTTCAAGACATTAAAGCTTAAATTCAACCAGCACAAGATAACCTTGTAAAAATATGCTTGCACAAGTAACCAACCTAACAAATCACCATCATGATTAGTTTACCCTGCCACAAAATGAGTAAAACCTTTGTGTCTTTCAGCAGTTGTTTCCATAGCTGTTGGTTAACCACACAGCAAACTAGAAACTTGCTCAGTGTCTTGATTAGAAAGGGACAGAGGAAGTCAGCTTTGTACAACTGTCCCTCGGCAAAGCCATAAAAACCAAGGAATGGTGTGTACTAATTGATTTTTTTTCCTGTTCCTTCTTTTATTCAAGTCTTCTCTTGAGGTCACAGGAGTGGTAGAGTTCCTCTAAGCCAAGACAACAATTTCTCTTTTTCAAAGTGGTGGGCAAGTATAACAACAAAATCAAAATCTGACAAAGAAATGAAGAAAGATTATTTTATGCACAAAACCACTCATACAGTCAGTGCATGCATTATTGTTATCTAACAATAACTCACTATCTGACAGACCATCACCTTGTCTGAAGGAACAGAAATTTCTTCCTATATAACAAGATGTTTTCTATACTTCTGTATTTTATAGATAACTCCATTTATTGATTCACATTTAAAATGTTCAATATAAACTTTTTAGAAAGACATTTTTATTTATAAAACACAAAGACCTCCCTCCACACAGCATCCATTACCCATGCACAGCAGTTTTGTAAGAGCAAGAGAGAAAGAAAAAAGTTCATCTAGGGATGTGTTGTTCTTCAATCATTCAATCACCAGGTCTTGGAATCACACTGGGCAGTCTTATTGCACAAAGTCTACATTGGGAATTTGTGCTGTAAAAAGTCTCAAGTGTTACAGTACACAGTGTAAGTGAAATTATCTCAGCTAAGAGAGCCTCTGTTTCGTGCATCTCTATTAATGTCACGTATTCTGCAAAGAGTTTATTCCTAGTATTATCTGTGCTGACCAGAAAAGTATATTCATTGCAACTACCGAAATATTTCAGCTTGTAGTCTTTTCCTTTTTCCTGCCTTTTTCCTGCTAAGACCTATACCAGCTCATTTTATACAGAAGGCATCCAAGTCACTGAGAATTTTCTGACAGCAGAAATAAGTGCTGGAATGATAGAGAGATGTGGTTTCAGTAACTTCTTGTTTCTCAGCACTGTTCAGAGGCTCAAAATAGTGCGATTATAAGATTGGAATAAAATACCAGTGCTGAAATCATACATAGAGTCATGTTGGTGGTAGCCAAATAGTGAAACATTAGAAGATCAACCGGCCACAGAAAAGTTCTTCACTCCTTTCTCTGTCATTGCTTTTTGGCAAACAGCTACCCCTGTGCCCCGTGGGTGACAGCACTGGGAAAAGCACTACGCTAGACCAGGAGCAGAGAGACCAGCACTTTCAAAAATGCCACACACAGTCTTTCTCACAGACAGCTACACAACAAAGCTGTAAGATGCTCCTGGCTACCTGCAACCTGTAACCTCATCTATGTAGGGGTTTCCATTACTGCTACTGTCAGATCTAATTCAAAGATAGCAGTGGTGATAAACTGTAGAGGTGGAGGTGAAAAATATTACTGCAACTTAGACACTGGGATTTACTGAACCAGCTGCAGTGCTGTCTGCTATTTTATATATATATACTGGTTTGTGATTGTTTTTTTGTAAAATATGCAAATGTTAACCCAGAAAGCTTTATTTGTCTTCTGCATGATCTAGCATTAGCACATATGTTCTCAACATCCTTTTGGAAAAGGTGTGTGTGACTTTTAGCTACAATACTATAAAGAAAAAGATTTCATGGTACAGAAGCCATGAGGGTCACACAGGGAATTCTCATTTCTTCTGGAACTGCAGCTATAAGCCCTCCCTGGGCCAGGGCTGACATGCATCATCAGTTACAATTAAACACTTTTTAATTTCTTTCCCAAACATTTTTGAGGACTGTGGCCATGTCAGCTTTTTCACATTTGAAATGGAAATTGATCAATATAATACTAAAACTGCCAAGTCATAATATCACCACTATGTTTGACAGCAGCATTTTGCAGTAATTTTAATGAGGACACATAATCTTACACTAAGTTCAGCATGGTGTCCCTGGGGGGCTTTGCTGGAGGGTTGGGTAAAAGGGGACAGGAAAAATGAAGCAATTTTGCTATACTTTGAATTTCAGATTATTTCCAATACATAACAAAAGCCTCACCAAAGACTCTGCAGCTTGTAGATGAAATGATGCATTAGCATGATGTGTACTTCAATTACTAGTTGTCAGTGCATAAACTCACTTGTGACTTTAACCCACAGTTGTACCCCTACAGTCCCAGCACCACAAACATCATCCACACGGTATGGTCACAGCTCCACATCTGCCATCTCATTTGCCATTAGGCCACTTTCCAAATAGTGAAAAAGTTGGTTTTGCCCTTTGTTTTGACCTCCTGAATGGCTAAGGTAAGTGTGGCGATTTTGGTGTGCTATTTAAAAAAAAAAAAAGGTAGCATTACAACAGGAATAAAATAGACTGAAGACCTCTTCAAAGTAATCCTTTGAAAGAAGATTCAAAAATTTAAACCAAGTTTTCACTTCCATTATTTCTACAGCAAATAGTTCATGTCTCATTTAGGATCTTCACTAAGAGAGACCATTTTGGACATTGACCTTTTTTTTGCTATCCAGTCTTCTTTTTTGTACACTGTGCACTTTGGGAAAGGCTCCTCATTTGTTTGGCACTAGTGTCTTGTGATGGCCTCAGACCGAGATAGGATTTGTTGATGAGAGGTGAGACTTGATTTAGTCTTTTGAGGTTATAATTTCACTTGACAGACTTGGGCAAATTCATGTCTACAAGTGCAATTGTTATTGAATGACTAAAAAGCAAGAAGAGCAGCCTTTATGTGTTGCATTATGCCCATGTCAGAACCTGAACAGTTTGGTGTCACTCTCAGACAGTGAGCTCTAAAAGCTGCAGTTACCAAAACATTCACATGGTTTATATAAATAACTCTGTCTGATGCAAACATCTGTTTATAAATGCAGTAAAATGCACATATATCCATTTTCCATGCTTTCTGAAGGTCTAGCAAACAGAGGTATTTTTGTTTGTCTGAGGTTCTGTGGTAGCTTTTTAACTGGACCTTAGACAAACAAATATGGGATAGGACCAACTGGATCCCCATTTCAAAAAGAAAAAAAAAACCAAACCAAAAAACCAAAGAAGACTGCACAAATAATGTCTATTTTACAGGACAAATACATTACATATGGGAAATAAATTAATCCAACAGATGTATTGCACGAACAGAAATTCCATTTAAAAAAACCCAACAACTTGCATAGATGTCAGATTTGGAACTATTCTGTCTATTCATCAGCATCTTTTAACAATTTCTACCAGATATCAGCAGTTTTACCTCAAAACTAATTGTACCGGTCACTCCTTAAAGCTATCCATATAGCATAAGAAACTGACACTTGGGTGAGCTTCCTTTTCCTCCTAGTAGATTCAGTTTACTCCATCATTCTACAGTTTAATTTCCAAGCTTGCTCTTTGATGCATATTAAAGAACATGACCCCATAAACCACAATAATCCAGATACAGCCCAGCAATCCAGCGTATAGAAGGAAGAACAGTCATCCAGAATCGGGAACCTTTGACCTTAGGCTGCTCTTCAAGGAGCAAAGTAAAAGAGGACTTCCACATTAAAGAATTATCACAGCTTCATGCCTCCTGTCAGCTCTGACCCAGAACATGGGTCATTTCCAGAACTGGTAAAAACAGATTTGCACAAGATACAAATCTAATAGCCTAATAAAGAACTTACATGCACTATTTACGATGAAAATAGATGAGAAGAATGACCACTCTATAGTCATTCTGACATTTTCAGAAAGACTTGTCTTCAGAAATGACCCTCTGTATAGCTCCATGAATGGAATTCATGAATTATGCATCGACAATAGCTCTTTAGATGCCAACAAGTAAAAAAGCAATTGAAAAATCAGTGTTCTGCTTAAGTTCCAACACCTTACACTCAGAAATTTCCAGAGTTGTCCAATTCCAATTTATATATTCCATGTTATCCTTTGACTGACAAGCAAAGCCTGACCTTAAAAACAAAGCAATAACTAGGGGCCATGATGAACAGTTTTCTCTGCATGTGGTGTTATATGTAAATATTTAGTGTCAAAAAATAAGGGCTAAATTAAAAGTAAACTAAAAAACATGTGACTGCCTATCCAAAACATTGTTGATCTCTCTTATTCACAACACAAAAATCAAAAATGTCATGATCTCTGCACTTATGCATGCAAAGCCAGAAGTTTCTAAACAGTGTACATTGTTATTTCTCAGAGGGAGGGACAGGAAAGAAGCTGCTTCTTCCTATTTACTTATTAATCTCACAATAAAACCCCACAAGAGATAATGCAAAACAACTCAAATAACATGTAGCAGTTTATATTCAGTAATTATAATTCAGAAGCTGGATTTTGTATCTGTAAGCTTAACTAAAAAGTCATGGCTTTCCATGGTTTCATTTTAAAGTAAAATAAATGAACCAGTTAACTTAAGATGCCATGAAGCTACAGTTCTGATTCTTCTACACACTATACTTACTATTTTTCATTCAAGGGAGATATTCTCTTCTGTTGTGCCATTTTAAAGGCATCTAAAGAGTTTTTACGTATATCCATCTATATATGAATCTGTATGGGTATTTAATGGTTTAAATGCAATAATATAATTACGAACAGTTCTGCCATTTTCACCACATATTTGTTTTTGTACACAAATTTATACATTTTATGTCAATAAATATACTTTTTAAAGTTGCTCGCTTATTTTAAGTTTTGACATCCCTTCATTTCATTCCTTGGAAGAGCCAAGAAATTAAACTGCAAGAAGGGAAGAAAAGCTGATAATGAATTAATTTAAAAGTATGCTGTGAAGATGGGATTTAACATATAGAATGTCAGTATTAAATATATTTGAGGAGCTAAGAGAAACAGGAAACAGGGGGATATGGGAAAAGTCATAAGGACCTTATAGCTGGATCTTGAAATGAAGACTCTCTTATTATACCACTTAATCCCTTTAAGTGTCAGGTAGATGCTTGGCAGGTGGCCATACCTGCAAAATGCTGCAACTGACTGTTTGTATGATTAGAAACTTACATCTGTGATTCCAAAATGAAAAAGGGGGCTGGGATATGAGGTAACCATTCTGTCTTCTCTGAGTAACTAAACTGCTTTTCCCCTCCTTCATTACTTTGGTGATCATTGAGAAGTACAGGTATTTGAGGTCACAAGCATGAAGGCAATGCCCCGAACCCTTGGCAAGCAGCAGCATCTTCTCACACATCCAGCCCATTGCTCATCCCCACTGCCCACCCTCACCCACACCACAGCCCTCCTTCCTATGGAACAATATGGACAGGGGTCCCCACAAGGCTCCCAGGAAAGCATCTGTCACCTCATCCAACCTTCCAATCCGTTTCAGACCTTGGACAGAATCCCTCCTGCAGTCTGTGGGGAAAGGCCCAAAGTACCAGACAGGTGGTTTGCAGCAGTGTGTTTCTCTTCTATCTGAATTTACAGCAGCACCAACACCTTGGGCTCCTTGCAGTCTAACAGGCCTTTCTCATACTGAACAGCTTCCCATCTTTCTCCCTCTTATGATTTTAGCTTTTTTTCTTTCGGCAGGCAATGCTCTTAACTAGGACATCTGTATACTGGAGCTGAAGAGCTCATTTATAAAGAGACAATAAATCTGGGTGGTAGCACACAATGATCATCCCATTTCTGTCAGGCTGTGAAACATGATCAGGCTAAGTGACCTGCTAAGTGTTTCACCTCAAAGTTAGTCATAACAGAATTAAGCCCAGAAGGTGACTAGGCATTTCTGGTTTGAAATCCTGTTTTTACTGGAGCTGATTTTCCCCAGTAACCAAAGCTTACCATCTCCACCCCAGCCATACTTGTCCTTCTGCCTGGTTGTCTTTCTTGTCTTCTTAAATGATTAGTATTCATTGTAAGATGACATAAATTAATTTAAAAATGCAACAAGTATAGCAGAAAAAGCTGAAATATCCACTGTTCAAAATGTGCAAGTTCATGTCACAACACTGTTGGGGAAGCACAGCCTGCAACCCAAGCTGTACTGTAAACTTCTTTTTCTTACACATTCAGCCAAAATCCAAACATGCTTTGTATCAATACACAACCTTTATAATCAGAAAACAAGACAGACAAATAAATGAACTCTTGGGCCCATAGTGTATATGGTTGCATGGTTGTAGGTTACAACTAAATAGATGAAAGTAGGTCAAAGCCCAGATCCAACTATTGTCAAGGAAAATATATGTGCTTCTAAACTTTACAAAAGAATAAACCTGAACATCCAACTTTTCTAAAAAAAAAAACAAACTTCTATCTTTTATCAACCTGCTCTCTCAGGCCCAGAGTTTTTGACCCTCAAACCCAGAGAGAGCTGCAAACACATAAAAAATTAAAGGCAATAGAGATGAACATTTAAACATGGGAATTTACAAAGTACACATTCACTTAGATGAATGGCATAGGAAGTCTTCAGTTATCGTATGTAATGTGCTTGAGAGCTTTCTGTTTTCAGTATAGCTTTCATTGTCTCTCAGAGAGGTGCTATACACTACATTTACTGAAGTGAAAAGACAAACAACCTGTGCACATTCCAGCACTCCTTCATCAGGAGTAAGAGACTCACTCATCCAGAACCTCCTTAGCACTCCCAGCTCGTGCTGCAGCACCACATAAAAAAAACAAACTGCTCACCCAGCTATTGCTCACCCATCACACAGAGAGATATAGGCTAGTACAGCACTGGGACAAAAAATACACATTTTTCCTATGCTGCTGCTGACAAACCAAGACTGAGAATGATCAACAGACTTGCTCAGCTTCAGAGCGGAAGTGGAAAAAAACTCACCAGTTCTCAGATCTTGCACTAATAATTTGTTTCTTTTGGGGGACAGAGAGGAAATTTGACAGATCGGCATCCACAAATGGATGACTTGGAGCAAAAAGACGTAAAACAACAAAGAAGATGGAGAAAATCACACCTTCACTTTGGAATTGTTGTTTTTGTGGGTTTTTTCCCCTTGCTTAATACACCTGGTCATGGCTGACTTTTGGATAGAAACAGCTGAATCCTGTCCATGTACACAGTCCTCAGCAAACAGAACAGCACACATCGAGTGATGCATTTTGGCTGTTACCTCTGTGCACTAGACAAGGATTTTCCACTTTTGTGTCTCTCATTCCCAACCAGCTCATGATGATAAGAAATACTGTATTTGTTTTCACATTTTGAAAGGCAGGAATTCTGGTTTCTTTCAAAGAGATCTTTTTTTTTTGCATTAAAATATCACTAGCCGCTCTGTTAAAGAAAGTCCGATGACTCTTCATGGTATTCAGTGAAAGCAACGGGCACATAAAGAAATATAAGTTATTCTAGCAAATAACTGAGAAAAAACTTTCTTACTCTAAGAGTGATCGAACATTGGGAGAGGTTGCCCAAAGAGGTGGTGCAGGCTTCATCCTCAGAGATCTATATACTCAAAACCTGACTGGACACCGACCTCAGTAACCTGATCTGGCTGCCCCTGCTTTCACCAGAAAGGCTGGACTAGACAATCTCCAGAGGTAACTTCCAAATTCAGCTCTTCTGTGATTCTGTGAAAGTCATGAATTTTATACATTACCCAGGGCAAAAATAACACATACTATGTTTATTTTATATTGCATTCTCTTTGTGTACAATTCCTCTAAACTATTTCATCGTCACATGACATGCTGCCAGCAATGAGTTACTATCACAAAGAAAGAAAACTGATGCATACAACTTTTGTTTTCTTGAGTTTCCATTAATCTCATTCCTATAACAACATTTTCCACATTAAGACACTCTATTCCATCATCTGTGGATAACCCACTTTTCATTCACCCTCTCAGTCTACATGAAATCACATCTGGAATGACAAAAATTGTGACTGTCTCACTGAAAAGAAAATCCCTGCTTAAATAAACCTGGATGAAAAAATATTCATGGCTATTGAATCCTTCAGTTCTTCCGTTTCAAACACTGCATTTTTATTTTGAAAGCAGAAAGCTGTATTCATTATGTGGGGGTTTAAAATCTACCATGACAGAGATGCCCGGCTCTTTGCAGATATCCTGTTCTTCTCCTTGGCAGATTCTGTTGTATTACAGCACTTTACCAACATTGTTCACCTGGTACCTCCCTTCTGCAGGAGAACAAAGAGTACCACAAGTACCAGAGACTGAAGTTTAACACTTAGGTCTCATTCCCAGAATGAAGCCCAGTCTTTGAGTCCACAGTCTTCCCTAGTCAATTTAATAGATTTACACTCTGCAATTCAGACTCATTGGCTATAAAGTGACACTAACACCCAAAGTTCTAATACAAGGCTGTTCAGTTCTCTGAATTATACTTAAAATCTATTGAAATACCTTATCTTTGGTGACAGTGACAAAGCAAACTTCACTAAGTTGTGTTTAAAAAGACTCAAAGCTAAATTAAACTAATTTTCACTTTAAATGTGACTTTGACACTGACATACTGTTACTGTTAAAGCTTTTCAAAAAATGCATTCATGATTTTCTTCTATCTGGACATATTTCATGAGAAATATTTTTTTCATTCTGTTTACAAAGAGGATTAGAAAGCATTGCATCTTTCACAAAAATATAAAACCCTGCAACCCAACAATATGAAAATTTGTACTACACAGTCTCAACTCACAGGAGCAGCAAAAATACCTGAACAAGGAGATGTGGAAAGCAATGCTTTACAGGTAAGGTATTTGACACTAGATGAGACTTAGATCATTCACACAAAGTTTCAAATTCTTTCTCTGCACTTCACAGAGCCCAAAATGATTAGGTTTCCAAGTAAGAAGAAAGCATATTCTAAAAATAATTATTATTCCTACAAGGCCCTGTGATTTTCCACCCCAATGTACATATATGGACAAACCCATTTAACAATAAATAAGCAAAAACCTTGGCTGCTGACTAAATGGCAAGGACAAAAAGTGAAGGAAATAAGCAATTACAAAATGATGGGTCAAGTACACTCAGTTATGTGTTTGCTGTTACTGATTCACCCCACAGAGCACGTTGTGTGCCATATGCTTTGCTCCAGGTGGGTGAACCCAAGAATGAGAGGCAAAGTACATGCACAAACATGTTTCTCTCTCTTGAGCTCTCCTTCTTAACACAGTTTCACTTCTTTCTGCTGTACCAGTGTTGTTATCTCTGATGGAACAACACACAATCGAAATCAGAAAAGTCACGATGGGAAGGTTTTCCCAAACCAGTTAGCCATGGTGTATCCCTGCATTAAGCAAGGCAGGTTAACTAGATAAGCCTTGTATCTTCAGAGAAGCAGGATCAAAGCAGGTAACTAATTTGTAATGATTAACCATTGCTCAGCATAAACAGAGATGCAAATTTTAAAAAAATCACACTGAAAATATATGGGATAATTAATTCACAGTTGTTATAAGATGCAACATATCTGGTTGATGCATTTACATTCTTCCAATATGATAACACAAACATCTAAGGGAAAAAAATCATGATTTTTATTAATGCAGCTGACATCTATTAAGGACAACTAGTTAAGCCAATAGACTTTGGTACTGAGTTATTAAGAATGTGATTCAAATTAACAGTTATTCAGAAAACAACAGTATCAAAAAGATTTAACTGCAATAGAAAAAAAAGTACACATGATTTGCTTCAGCTGCATACCATCTGTTCACCTTTACAGTTCAAGACAATTCAAACAAAATTACAACTTGAGAATAAGATATTGCTCCAGGTCTCTGAGATTTTTACTAAGAGATTTCTTCTTGTTTCATTACAAAGGCTGAAGGAAGCAAGTGGCAGGATTAAGCCAAGCCATGAGTCACTAATTAATACAGATATGTCCTACACACACACACAAAAGTATCTGAAAGCGATTTTAATATTAAGTTTTAAAAAAATCCAAGAAGTGAATTTACCTACTGAAGCTGAAAATAATCATGAGCCAATTTTTTTAATACATTCACAGATGAGGAGACCTAATCTTTTGGTTGAAACCATTCATGGGAAGCTGCGTATGGTTACCAACACTACAATAATTTGTAAATAATCAATAGTTCTGAAAATAAATAAGTATTTTGGGACTGAAAATACCTGGTTTCCAGTTGCTCTTCCAGCTTAACAACACAGAAACTAGAAATTAAGCAAGATTCCAGTTCTAAGGAAACACAGAGTGTATGATAAGATCCTGATAATAAATGTTTCTTTACAATGAGATGATTAAAAAAATGGGTAGAAGTGCACATAAAGTTTAGGGCAAGGAATTCATATCAAAACATCCTACTTATTGTGGCAGAAATGCATCTCAAGTTCAACACACATCCAAATCTTCACAGGGCCAACTCAGGCCCCTCCAGAGCATATTGTGTCTCTCTCTGGTCATTCTCTTCTTTCCCTAGGGACAAAGGAGATCCTGCTGTCTCCCTTCATCTGTCCTAGTAACTACAGGCAGCACTACAGTTTCTTCAGTAGCATCCTTCAAACAGCCCATATTTTCCCTCTTCCCCAGCACCCTTTTCCATTTCTTTTTGCCCAGAATAACTGGCATATGTCCTGGCTCCTCACAGACTTTGGTGCATGGCAGCACTCCCACCCCTTTATTTCATCTCAGCTTGGGCATCTGCCCATTTTCCTGCCATTCCAAATTCTTTGTACCCAAAATGAAACAAACACTAATAAGAAGTCTTCTTGCTTGTCCCCAAGAAATAAATCCTTTCTGCTAGATACATGCAGTTTCCCCTCTGCTAATTCCTCCAAAAATTGGACAGGGTTTCTACCTGTCAGTTACTTCTCTTCAGAGGTGACGGGCTGAAAGTAATGTCACTTCTTAAGAGTCAGTAGGTGGATGAAGCTTTTGGCAACTCTCCCAGAAACCCTTTTCTTGTTTCTGCAAGATACTGCTGGGGCAAAGTTGCTAATCTACAACTGTGCTGCAAATCTCAACCCAAGAACATATGTTCTTGTGCTGTCAAGAGAGAGAACTGCAGTGAAAACATTACATAGTGCCAACCGCCCACAAAAGATATATGGGTGCTCAAGCCCAATGCACTGAGCAGAAAATTAAGATTGTTCTCATTGCTTTTCTCAAAATGTCTGTCATCTATAATCAATGAAACAGCCTGGAACAAAGCACAGCCATCTCTTTGTTATACGAGTAGCTGAAGAAAACAACCTAAGATAAAAAAAAGTAGTGAGGACTTGTTATAGTGCAAATAACACAAAAACGTTTGCAAAAATTCAGTGTTAGTACTTTGGCAAGTGGTTGGTGACAGTAACTTAAAAAGCACTTTTTAGAATAATAATGAAAATTATTATTGTTACCAACAATTTGTTGCTAACACCAGGAAAGGAAGGGAGAATTCTTAATATCCATTCCTAAGAGAAACTGGATTGACTACAGAATCTTGACTCACATTTTCATAAGAAAACAAGACACTAAAAACAGTGAGCACACTAAAAAATAGTCCAGCACAAATGAACTCAGGATTGATTCATAACACACATTTCACAAGCAATTATTATTTAATTCCAGATGTTTACTGCATCTTAACAATTAAAATAGTCCAGTGATCTGCTCCTTTCAAATGATCAATATAGATACTGTGTGAAAAAGGTAAAAGAAATTATCAGTATCTACTGTGCTAACTAAAATATCTTTAGTTCTTTCCAGTCTTCTTGATTTAATGTTCTCTGGTGCCTTGCTTCCCATCACTACATGAGACCATGTGCATTCCTTTCCAGTTTGGTCACTGTGCTCCAGTAGACATGAAATATTTTCACAAAAATCAAGCGTAAGTACATGCTGAACAACTAATGACGCAAGAAAATAAGTGTGAAAAATTAGCTGGTGTTCAATTCTCTCAAATTTCTGCTAACTTCAGACACTCAAAGAAATGTCATTATGCTATGTATGGCCCTTCATATCTATGCTTGTGGAGTAATGAAGTGTCGTCTCATTATGATTTCAGAAAAATTAACTGAAAATGTTAATACTTAAAATGGATTCAATTATCACTTTTCTTCTCCAAATCAGAATAGTATAAAAGACATTTTTTCAAAACAGCATAAACTTCTGTGCCACACCAGTACAAGTGACAGAAAATACACCATTACTTGCCTGAAATCCTGATCAAGCAGAAACCTAAAATACCATGTTAAACTGACACTCCTGCATGAACGTGGACCTCAATGCCTAGGAGCACTGTTCTTTTATAGATGTTTTTGATATGACCAAAAGCCCACCGAAAATAGTTCAGTGCATTAGCAGCATAAAAAGTCTTGTTTATTTGGGTGTGAGAGTCCAGACTGCTGAGTCTTAGTTTGCATTTATGCTACACAGAATTAATAAAAATGAAGGGAAAAAATAAAAGCTATAATAAGCGGCGTATTTTCCAAGATGACAGTGCTGTGTAGTCAGAATGGCAACCAAAAGGGCAATATTCTTTTAAAATTACTCATTTCTATTAGAAAATAAGCCTTTTTTTCATTTTGAGTTTGTATGCAAGTTACCATCACAATTATGGGCAACATCAGGATCTCTACAAAAGGGCATATTTCTTCCAATTTTTTTTTAATAATGCACTGAGAAGAGATCTTCCTGCTGACTTGTCTAGCGAATAACACAATTCATGTAGAGATACTGAAATCATGTTGAAAAAATAAAGGAAAAAATATTGACTCTATATTTCGCTGGTTTAGTTTTAAAAATGTTATTAAGGAGAGAAATCATTTGCAATTTGTGTCTTACATTACTTGACTAGAGCCTCAGAAAGTAAAAACTAGCAAGAAACTAGTAAAACCTTTTGTGTTAGAAAGACAAACCAGACCAGCTGTGGGCATTCAGATTATTCACTGATATTACAACTTCTACAGAGATCAGTAAAGATCATTATAGAGATGGCCTATTAGCATGAAAAGAAAAAAAAAAACAAAACAAAAACCCAACCCAAAAAACACTACACAAACCCAACCCAAACACAACAGCATTTAGGCCCTGTTTTGCAGAGCAATACGTAACCTGAACTTCAACTAGAGCTAATGGCAAGAATCAAGTTTTTTGAGTCCCAGCTGTGGGTATCACCGAGATTCTCCAAAGGACAGGACACACGACTCAAACACTTCTCTGCTGATGATGGGGTTTGGTGGGCAAGGTCAGAAAACACAGATTTAAACTGGGGCAGGTGACAAAATGGGAAAACAATTCCAGACTCATGCACATTTGTAATTTATTTCATAAAAAAGGACAAAGAAATATACCTTTCTTTCGTGCGCACTGGGCACGCCAGGGGTGTTCTGCTTGAGGAAGCCTGCTGTTGTGGACCACCTTGTAGGGTTTTTCCGTGAAGGCTCTTCTGAATTAAAATTTGTGTCACTTATAGAGGTTGAGAGGCCAATCAGTGCAGGGTCACTACTACGTCGGACATGAAGAGGCATATCTGAAGAATAAAACAGACAGTAAATAAACACTGACTAGATTTAAAATGTTTTTGACAAAGGAAAAATATTTTTTCAAGCTCTGAATGGGTGGTTTTGACCAAATGTGGTTTCACAGAGCAAGGAGTTATTGGCCTCAGCATAGCTCCTCAAGGACAAGGTCTGTTTCCTCAAAACCACAGCCTTGCTGCTTGGCCGCACAAGGAGAAAATAAAGGGCAAACCCAACTCTGAACCTAGCACAGCTTGGTGGCTTTCCAAGGACAAACACAGCATTACTCCTGTTTGTTGGTTATTGTGTAAGATAAAAAATACAACATAAGCTTGAACAACTAAGAGGCTAAGGTGACATACAGGTACTTTAAAGAGCAAATAGCTAAAGACTGGTGACAAAGTAAGGGGTGGATTTGGACAATGTGTCTCCCACCCCACTGCCAGAGCTGCAGTCTGGGCGTTACTAGTGCAACATGCCCTGAAGAAGCTGCAGGCCACTCTCTGCAAAAAAGGGCAGCCTCCTTGCCTTTTAAAATATACTCTCCATTTCTTTCTCAAAACTTATGGAAGAGACTGTTTTCTATTCTGCATTCTTCCTTTGCCTCTTCCTGACAGCTGAAACAAGATCTGTGCTGATTTACCCTGATTCCCTTAGCCTTCCAGCTGGCATGACTGACAGAAGAAAAATATTTCATTAGTAATAAATGATGCAGCAGGCAGGTAGACTGATTGGAAAGAGATAAGGTTTTCTTAATATATGTAGAGGTCACATCCATTCTGGAAACTCTGATGGCACATTAAAGTTAGTTTTTCTTGAAATACAACTTAATTTTTTTCCAATTTCATTTATTATCCTGCAACAAATATCCACACATCTATCCTCTCCTCACCCAAACAGAAGTTTCATTGCCTGGATTTGTGACCTCTTAGTACTCTCCCACTCAGCATCAGAATGGAGGGGATGTAATTTATCAGTTTTATTTCCCTTTACTGCTGCACCAGGAACCTTGAATGCAAAGTGGAAAAGAAAAAGGTGAAAGTGATGGCACATAAGCAGCAGAGTGAGTGGGAAAGTCACACTGGGCAAGCTGAGAATAAAAACCAGGACTATGTTTTAATGCTACAATGAAACAGTTCCCAAGGAAACTAAAGGTGCATGTCTCACAATACCAGCAGGAAAACACAATGACCGGAGTTGTTTGTTAAATAAGTGGACGATCTTAACAATATCTTTATGTTTATTATAATTATTATGCTGTTATGAGGACTCTGAGAAATACAGTAAGTCATGCAAACAATGAAAAAGTGTGAGGGTTTTTTTAATCCACTGGGACTCCTGCTGCTGAGATACACACAAGTGTTACAGGACCAAACACCAAAACATTCTGTTTCATGTTGATTCTGGTAAACAATAACAAAGAATTCATAGGGTTTTCCCCACAATTGTTGTACTATTTGTCTTCCCTTTCAATTTCTTCTTTTCATTTTCATAGCAAGAATTTCCAGCAAATAAAATGCTTTCTTTTATAAATATGTATGCACATATTTATACAAATACATATGTATATACACATATATATGTGTGTGCAAAATGGAACTAGAATTAACTACAAGAATATTTCATGAAAGATCACTGATTATGCAAGAAAGTAGTAATAGTCTGAGTTAAGCCTAGTTGGTATCTGATTTCTCAGTATATACTCATAAACTATTATAGAGGGTTTTTCTATTATTGCCTTGTCTTCAACTAATTCAAGTTTCATGAAGCAGGTGAAAGCAAAACGGCTTCTCTTCCCCTCTACAGCAAACACACTAAGAGTGCACTACCAAACAGCAAGAGATCTCTGAACAAAGGTGGCTCAGCTGCAGCCCCAGCCAGTGCCCCACCACGCAGGATGGAGTGACCCCTGCACAGCGGTGCCTGTGCTGCCGGCGCAGCCCCCAACATACGCTCTCATTTATTAAATTAGCCTGACCCCGAAAGTGGCTCTGTGCTATGTAGTGCCACTTAAGAAAAATACCAATCTATATTAGCTTCAAGCAGCAGCCCGTGCATATTATTCTGTTTGCTTTAGCTACCCACCCCACAACAGAGAATTACAATTTTCCAACATGAGTTCACTCGCTCCTTATGCTTGTATATCTATATATAAGCACAGTGATAGCAAAATGTTCTTGTCTTTTTACACTTCTTCTTCAAATTGCTTGACAAAACAAAGGTTCAGTTGGGTGTACTTCTGCAAGAAGAGAAGACAAATTGCCAACAAAGAAAGAAAGGATGAAATTGGAACTCTAGCCAGCATTTCTGGAGAGCAGCAAGCCATTATTACTGCCTTGGCTTTCACTTTGTAGTGAAAACCTGACAGTTTGCTCAGTGATATGTAGCAGAGCCTTTTCAAAAAACAGGTAGTCAATTATGCAGCAGAATTCCCAAATATTAACATGCTCTGGAGAAAACACTAACATGAGAAGCTTCTCTGCAAAATCTAGTCAGATGAGTCACCTTTAATATGACCAGGTTCATTTTAGTAAGATTAGCTATTGAGATATTTTCAGACATTGATTGAACACTTCTCCAAATCTTTAAAGAAAAAAAGGTAATCTGTCAATATAAAGACACAACACGATCTATTCTGGTCTCTTCTTAAGAAAATGGTTCCAAACACAAGGAAAAGTGATGTGTATTACTAAGCAGATTTCACAATAAAATTAATTACAAAAGACAATAATTTGGTTGTGTTGGATCTATGTGTTTCCTGGTTAAACTAGAAATTTAAACAATATTAAAAAAATATTTTTCTTATTACTGGAATGGGACAAGGACATGGAGCTAGATCTAATGTGTGCTGCTTGGCAATGACCAACACTGCTCCAGGCTTAATCCAAGAATTAAATCTTGTTCACACTATGTTAACCACAAGCTGTAAATACAATCTCCTAGATTCTTCTCTTCAGTTCTGTTCTCAGAGACTGTACTAACTGTATTTTGATACTATCCACTAAAACAACAACATAAAAGAATATATTGAACAGATTTTTTTTTTTTTAGCCAATATATTGTTAGTTACAATCCTCTGTTTTATAGAATTTATAGATTTGGAGAGGATATACTTTGAAATATTAAAAGGAAAATCAAAGGAAAGGAACTTAATAATTAAACCACAAGATGAAGTACGCATGGGACCGATGCAATGTCACTGATTCCAGGATGATGGCTGATACTGTTTGAAGTCTGTGGTTTCTTTGAAGAGTGGATAAAACAGCAATGAACTCTAATCACAAGGCTTCAAATTCTCTGTGGCACTAATGCACTGTAAATATTGATTTGCTTCTGCAGCTAAGGTGCCTTTTAAATAAGCACTTGAAACGGTAAATCTAATAATGAATTACAGGAAGTTTTAAAAGTCTAAGAAATAAGGAAAAATTAAATTAAAAATCATGAAAGTTACCACTAACTCAGTTCTTAAGTCACATTCAAGAACTTGAAGTATTCGACCACAAGTCAACTTCAGAAAGAATTATGTGTGACAGAGAATCCCATTAAGTTATGTATGTAGCCAGAGTTCTGCTTGAAAATGGTTATTTGTAGGATATATCCAAGCTGTATAACAAAATGCTCACATTCATAATCATGATATTCTGACTGGAAGTCTCATTTTATTAAAAGCAACAGCAGTTTGACTATAAATTATAAAAACAGCCAATACACATTTTATAACCTTCTTTAAATGTTAAGAACACAGAGTTGTACCTTCACTTCCTGCCAGCAATTCCATTTTTATTTTAAAAGGGTCATCACCTTCTCTGATTTTCAAATATTCTCACGAGCAAAAGCATTTGAGGATCTGGCAAATTTCATCCATAAAGCTGAATATGTTGTCCTCTGTGCAGGCATTCAGCACAATAGATGGTGGTCTCCCAGAATAGAGCTAATATATACCTTCCCATAACAATTTCCTCTCAGATATCAGCTTTGAGGGCATGACTAGAAAAATACATACTTATATAGAACAGTCAAAATAATTTTTCTCTGAAGATTTCAATTGGTGTTTCAGCTCCTCAGTGCCATTGCAGCTTGCACAATTTGACCTGCAGTGGATTTAAGGCACAGAAATGAAAAAATGATCTTACAGTCATTTCTGGCCACTTCACACAGATCATCAGGCCCATGACTGATGAATAGACTGGAACAGGATTTCTTTTTCTCTCCACACTCTAGAGATGTCCATGGGAAAATGATGATTAAGTAAAGCAAAAAAACTCTGTGGGAAAAAGTAGCTTTTAACAAAAAAGCTGCTCAGGTTAGACAGAGTTCCTGAAAGTGAGCCCATAGATAAGTAGTACATTGGGGTGTGCTGTATACACCAGACACATGCAGATCCTACCTCAGCATCAAGAAACCAGTCTGGGGATGGGAGACAGAAACTGAACAGCTTTACTGCCTCTATCTCCTCTATCACCCATCCAGTTCATCATTCTGCTCAAATCCTCATCTGGAGAAAGGATGAATCAGGGTCATCCTAGGGCTGATGAAAGCAGGACTGCTTCTTTCAGCTTAAAGTACTTGAAACTGCAAGTTAAGGCTTTGTCTATATTTAACTGAAATATCTCTTAAAAATTTTTATATTAGCCTTGAGTTTCACACCACAGCACAGCTCTCAAAGCTCTGGTTCCAGTTTCAGTAGATTCAGTTCAGCTCCTTGTTCCACTCAGTTGGACACAGCAAGAGCCAAACATCCCTTATGACCTTAAAAAGCTCAAATCCCCAGATCAGTTCAAATTTCATATTTGCAAACCCCTAGACAAGATCATGGTAACTTCCAAAGTCCACTGAGGCTGCTGTAAACTGGACTATAGATAGAACAAAAACAGTTGGAGAAAAAAGCAGCTGATTGTGAACTTATCTACAAACTGAATTAAACCCTAGCAGCAGCTAACATAAGCCAGCACTTCTCTACAAGATTAACAACATAGTGCAAATCAAATGTAGACATCTTGAATTAGAAAAGAAAAAAAATTAAAATATTAAAAACTTGAGCAGTTTCAAGAGGTGAAGAACTACTTCTGGGACAACAGCACCATCTGTCCTGCAGAAGAAAACTCAGGGATGCTATTTGGAGAAGGCAGCTGGGAGGGACGTGAAGCAGGAGCACTGCAAAGATACCATCAGTTGCAGATCTTTCCAGAAACACACTTTTGGATGTGACAGCAAAGTGGAGATATATATATATATTTATATATCTACACACACACCAACCCTAACTCTATTCATGGCCCAGAACAGCATTTTTCTCTCTCCTAGAATCCATTCCATTTTATAGTAATGACTATTAAATAAAATAATTACCAGCATTTCCAAATGTCAAAATCTTCAGAACTTGTTTATGCATTTGTATTATTTTCCTTGAGTATCTTCCTGTCACTAGTTACCTCCTCTTCCTTTCATACGTCAGAGACAACATCACAATTCTCCCCTAAATGTTATTCTATTTTCCCAGTCTATCAATATATGAAAATATAATTAATGTATTATTTACAGTGCTGCTTCTCCCATATTTAAAGACCTTAAACAAAACCAAAACTGACAGAAAGTCTCATGATGCCCTACTGGACAACAATCTCTAGACCAAGATTGCCTCCAATTGTTAAGATTTCTATGCTGATTTTTAAGCCATACTGAAGTGTTTGTAATGACATTAACTTGGAATTTTTAAGACACTTAAATTTCTATCAAATGCTACATAATTTGAAAATATTACATGAATTACACAGCATTCACCTGCAAATGTCAGGTATCTCATGTTCATGGCTCTCCCTTTCAGAATTACAAGAAACCTTAAGATGACATAATTTAGATAAATAGCATTTCCCGATTTGAAAATATGTTTATGCTTTAAAACATCAACTTCTAAAATTAATTTTTCTGCATTCAGAACTCTTGGTTAAATAACAAGACTGCCATTTCTCATAGAGAGAAAATAAATCATTGTTAGCTTCACATACTTCCAGATACTTATAACTATTTCACGTACAAACCCAACTGTTTTCAGTTATTCTTCTAGCTATTCATTGTCAAACAACAGCTTATGTACTTCCTCACAGACATATTTTCAATGTTATCAAATATTGTTTTCTGCTTTCTTATTTCTTTAGCTTTAAAATGGCACATTCCTAAGCATTTGCACATTAGATCATGACAAGTCACAATTAGCCCCTTTTCCTCACACCACTGGCCCATGCAGGTGGAGCTCTGGCAGGCAGCCACATCAGGAGTGGGGCAGAGGCTGCACCACAGCACTAAAAATGCACAACGTGGTCTAGCAGATGGCAGATGAATGGAGCAGGTTGTGTCCTTAACCATCACTTCAAATGTAGAGGAAATACACTTGGCTGTGTAAAACACACAAGCAAAAGCCCACTGCACGTTAGCAGCCCTTCAAGAAACATAGGAGATTATATCAGCATGCTTTATGAGCAAAAATGACTCGTAGAACGTAAGATCATCTCTAGAAGAATGGACAAGAACACAAGCAAGCCACCAAAAAAGTCTTATTACAAAGCAAAATAAAGAAGAAAAGTCCTTGCCACCTTAGTATAATTTTTCTGTTTCTTTTAATAGAAGTTTTCCATTTTTTCAACCATGACTGCTCAATGACTTTGAAATTCAGAAATAAGAAAGCAACCTGCTACCATTATATTTTAATAATGAGGTAATGTTAAATTCTTATCTTGAAAGGCCTTTAAAATAACAATCTTTCTTCTCTTTCTCTAATATTCTTTCTTCTTACTTTTGAATACTAAGATCCAGGAAGAAAATTACGATTTCACCTTGAAACTCAATTTACTTAGACACTGACTTTTAAAGCTAATTAGAGAAAGATCTTTAAAACCAAAATTAAAATTTAATTACCTACACCCTCTCCGTCTCTTTTCTCTGGGCTTTTTTCTAAAATGCAAATATCTTTGCATGCCAAAAGAAAAGACAAAAATGTCAGATTTTACAAATGTTCTACTCATCTCTGTCAAAAAACTGTGTTTCAGTATGTTTTAATGAGCTAGAGTCTCAGGTTTTTGGGTACATTCTTGAAGGATTTCCTTAAAACATGCTGGATTACCTCTTTACTTATCTTCACATTACTGCTATTGCTACAAAAGTAAGAAATATGCACTTCTAGCCCCCCAGATGTTAAAAATTCCTGCAAAAATTTGTGTCTTACTTCTTCAAACAGTTGTGCAACAGTAGAAACATCAACTTCTGCTGAAGTTTTTCTGCTCTCATCAAAGATCATGCCTTGCTAAAAAGACTATGACTGATATGTAGTTATATTATAATGAAGACATTGTATTTCACATCTTCATTCCTTTTGCAGTGTAGGCAAGAGTTTACAGTGACAGGAGAGAACTCCTTGCTGCTTTGAGTTGATTCACCTTCACCACTTCTGATACACAGGAAGGAAGTTGGCAGATATTTTTCTTACCACAATTTGAAAAATCCCCTAAAACTTAATGGTAAAATTGTTCCTATTAGTAAACATAAGGGAGTGCTGTGAAAACTGTATATTGTTTATGGTCTAAATCCTTTGAGTAGGCTCAGAAAGGCTTACTTAGAGGAAGGCATTTGCAACTTTTTCCTGGACAGAAGGGAAGAAATATAGATGCAACAATAGGACTTAGATTGTAACCTGAAGAGCACTGTCAGGAAGAGCCAAGAATGATATACATATATAATATAGATAATACATATTACAGTTCTTTCATCACTGAGTTTCAGTCGGAGAAAACCTCCTGGGGTTGCCAATGCTGTGACACCCTTCTGGTCCCCAGGCCATCACTGTGCTTTTATGTGAGTAGGAAAAGGGATGGAAAGAAGTGCCATTATCCTGCAGTACTAGATATTAGGGGTTCAGAACTATTTGTCTATATCCATTTTTGACTTATCAGAGAATAAACTTTCTTTCAACATCTGTTGCCAACACAGCCTCGTACATCACTACATCACCTCACATGTGAGGTAGGAATTCCTATGTGGATCATATGCAGATGCCAAAGAGTTAAACTTGCTTAATTGCAATTCAAGAGGAATATGGGTAATTACCAAGAGATTTGTTGTACACAAGTCCTTACAAAGCTGGTACAGGAATCTCTCTCATTCCTTACTCTCCATCAAAACCTAATGCCTCATCAACTGGCTCATGAATTACAGCACAAAGTAACTTGTCAGAAAGGTAAAGGCTTGCACTGCCCAGAGGGATGAGGAGCCTTCAGGCTGCCCATCAGCATCACCTCTGCAGCAACTGCCCAGTGAAGGAAACCCTACTCACCAGCCACTCCCTGGGCAAACACTGAGAAAATGAAAACCTCCAGGATTTCTACTGCGGTTTAGAATGGGGGAGAAACCAAACTTCTGTATTAGTAAGACATCATGATGGGACCATCACCAAACAGTACACAGGGTATGATAAATAGCAGATGGCTGCAGGGATCCCACTGGTGTCTTAATTACGTGAACAATGAACAAGTTATGTATGAGGGTTATTTACCTCTTTTATGTCTAAAACAGTGAGGGAAGAGGTATTTCTTTGCCAGTCATCACATGAATACTCCACCTTTGAAGGTATTTGGCTGTTAATCTATTATGTCTCCACATTTCTGAGAGGACATTGGGCAACTCTCAGACTGGGGTAAGCATGGCTGGCTCCGCTGCAGGAGTTCAGGAATCAGCAAAAACTTTACTAAGATACAAAACCAATCATTTATATCCAGTTCACAGGCTACTGTTGAGCTGGAGAAGACAAAAATTTTGGGATATCAATGCCTGGAGATGGATCTGAATCTGTGTTACCCAAAATCCAGACAGTTTCATTACAGAAATTATTTAGACAGATTTTTAACTGAAGCAAAAATGTTATGACAACCAAGGAAACTTGACCACAATCCTTTAAGAGGTTGGGGGTTTTTTGGTCAGAAATTCTCTCTCCATGCATTCTGATAGTTACACTCATGAAATATAAAGAAAATAGAACATGAAGGAAGGAATAGCCTCTCTGCACACTATCAAGTCTCCAACATAGTAAAAAAAAAATTACAACTAACATCTATAATAGCACAGAGCGAACATAGTCCTGAACAACTATTAAAAATTACTAACAGCTTCTGCAATTTTAATGGCACTTGCTCTTGTTTCCATGACAGAAACATTTACTAGGATTATTAGAAGCATGTTGGTACATTCATGAAACATGCTCTCATTTTGTGTTATCAAATCTCTGTGAATCAACATTCCACTGAACTGCTATCTGCTGCTGATGACCAAAAAGAGTAAAAGATCTCAAGCAGAACTAGGAAAAGGCCATGTCATGCCACCCCATGTGCTCACATAGACAGTATTTATCAGAAGGCTCTTCTGCACACAGGGACTAGTACAGCTCAAAGGCAAAGCACGGAGCAAAAAGATCTCAAGAATATTATTTTCTGTCATTCAGCTACAAGTATCAAGCTGAATCTCCAAAGACAAATCAAGCATTTGCGTGTTTAAGTAATGAGATGAAATGCCAACAACTCTCCTCATCTCAGGGGATGCACAGCAGCAGAGCTGCCATGCCCTGGACATGGGAGGGCAGAGAGTTCGGCTCTCTGCAAGAAGATGTGATGCTGTGCCTGACCTTTCATTGGGGGTAGGTCAGAGAATGGCCTAGGAAACTGCAAATTTTGGGAACTACAAAACTAATGGTGTGTAAACAAGCTCTTTCCAATTACATGAGCAGGGAATAAGAAGCTCCGGCTTTAGCACAATATGCTGAAAATTTCTCATTAACTCTTAAGGTTAAAGATGACTTTCTGATAAAACCTTGTGTTCCCAGTAGTCAAATAGTAAGAATTTAGACTACACTGGAAGTTGGTGGTTAAATTGTTCAAATAATGCCCACAATGAGACAATAAAATAGAACACCTGCTACTCTCCAAGGGGCGACAGATCAACAGACATGCTTAATTCTTCTTTTCTAGAAACAGATATTCCCTTATTGTTTAGAACCATGCCAAGTGAGCAGTAGTAGACTAGCTGCTGCTTGACCCATCTGCAAAGTTGAGCATTCCTATCTATTTTTACATGTACTTTACAAAGTCCCCTACAACAACAGGGAGCCTAATTACTTCTCTTCTGGAAATGAAGAAAATTTTCTATACCTTGGAAAAACTTTGGCAACATGTTTTGTTTGGGGTTTTGTGGTTGGTTTGGTTGTTTGTTTTTATTTTCCTCCTCCACCTTTTTTCCTTTCCTCTCCTCTCTTTTCTCCCTGGAAACATGCAGTTACACTGCATGCTTAATTACATGCCACTCACTACAGGTTTTTTTATTTTAAATTACCAAGGTTGAACAGAGTAAAAATTATTCCTAAAAGTTCAAAAACAAGAATAAGTAAATAGAAAGAGACTCAGTTGAGGCTGAAAAGGAAATCTCGCTACATGAGAGACAGTTCATGAATTTCTGGATCAATGGCTTTTCATGCTTGCACTTGCCAAATTTCATTAGAATTTGTGATTGGTTCTAGCCCAGAGATGAAGATCATCTTGCTTAGTGGAGAAACAGCTTTAGCCAGAACTAACAGAAGATATTTACTGAAATACTATGGTATATACTTCATGCCAGAATTTGTCAGGTTCCCAGAAGCTAACTTTTCCAAGCTGTCTCTGCAACACAAAGCTCCCTCCTTGCCTCATCCTAGAATGTGCTACAATAATTTCACGTATCTGCATGCACAGAGAGAACATGAGGCAGATTTATTTTACAAAATCTATTAATATTTTTAATTATGATGATTATTAATCATTTTATGCTATTAAGGAATTCTCATTTTGTTTCATTCTTCAAAGAAGATTAATAAGGTATTTATTGTTCTCCAGCCCAAAACATTGATACACTGAAATGAGAAAAAGAGGAGACTGCCAGCATATATCACTTGGTCCTCTTCCATTAGCATGAATAATTGGAGACTGTAGCTTGAACATGAGGAATCTCATCAGATTCAAAGGAAAATCAATAGCCCAGGGCAGGATATCCTGGAAATGCCCTGCAAGTAGTCAGCTGGACAAGAGCACTATGCAAAACCCCTCACACACTCTGCATTTTCCAGTAAGCAGAATAAAAATGTTGTTACAACTGATCCAGCAACTGAATGCATCCTTCTGCACTCAAACCCAGTCAAGCACCTTGCGCTTCTACTACATCCACCTCATTTTCTTCCAAGGCCTTCCTGCAGAAAGATAACATGTTAACAAAATCTCTACTGAGGATGGACAGGAGGGAAACCAGGAAAACAAAGGAACTAGAGTTGCTCTAATCCCCACGAGGCCATGGCCAGGGTTGCCTTGCACGGCTGATGGACAGAGTACTCACTTCCCTGAACGCCACACACCCAGACACAGCCCCTGCAGTGCCAAGGCTAACAGTCCACAAGAAAATACACCCAGCAGGGAAGTAGGAACATGGAAGGGCCACTTCTGTTCAACTGCTAACATGGAGATACAAAGGAGAAGCTACCTTTCAGACAAGTGCCCAAGCTGCGCTGGAATGCCACAGTCAGGATGTAAAGAGCTGTAAGAGCACTACAGTGTCCAGACCTCAGCATTCACAGGCTTCCCATACCCACCTTGTAGCTGTGTATCCTTAACATGCTCCTGCTATAACCAAAAATAAAATTCACTGTAATAATATTTTTTAGCTAAAGTTAGTTCCCCACAAAGGCACCATGAAATGCAATTCAGATATTTTCCACTCTTTAAAAGAAAGTTGTCTTGCATAGCCACTGAAAGAAAGCCATAGGAGAAGAGAGCCATCTCCTGTACTGATGGAGCTATTTCTTTAGCCCACCTGAGAGCAATGGATTTTAGGGAACAAGTCTTGCTATCATGATTTTTATATTCTATTAGAATTTAGAATGCTTTCTAGTAGCAAGACCTCCCCGGCATATTGATTTTTCAATCCGTGCAATCCTTACGAGGTTTGTACACAGCACCTGGCCATTCACAGAATAAACACAGAACAAACGACTGCGAGTAGAACATCCATAGGCTCTCACAGATCATTGACTTCTCTGCAGTGTGCACCTCACAGTCAGTGTGCTTCTAACAGGAGCCACCTCCGGTTTTTGAAGTACTTAGTTACAAAATCTAAAAATTAACTCTGAGAAATTGTTATATATTTTGCCAAACTGCATCATTTTTACATTAAATATGGAATTCTGACTAAAAGCTACTTTACTGTTTAATAAAAGCAGCTGTCTTGAGTTTCATTTAAAATAAGAAAGCAGAAAAATAGGTTATTATTGTTTAGCTACCTATGTTTATGCAATCCCTGAGGGCAGGGTATTTTAATAACTATATGAAAACTAGTGTACTTAATATTTCATAAGAGATGTCAAAAAATCTACTGCATTAAATAATATCTAAGATACTTACTCATCACTACAAATACAAAAGCTATCTAAAATAGAGAACCTTTATGTAGATATTTTTAAGTCACTCCAAAACAAAAGTAAATTTGTATTCCCACAGACATGCACTAGTTTTAGTTAGGATTTTATCTGTACAGAAACTGAAACATTATCTTCTATATTATTCATATAAAAACTAAAAATACTTCTAAAATGTTTCTGAAACTAAATAGCTTCCTGAGGACAAGTTCATTACTTCGTGTTCTTCTCTGGAATTTGAAGAACTATTTTAAAAGTTACTAATTCATGACATAGCTCACTTTTTTTGTCTCAGATAAGATTTTTATTTATGTATTTTTCAAATATTTGGAAATACTTCCAAAGGATGTTTAACACTCTTAGACTCAAGTTCCAACTTAGGAGGAGAGAAAACTTATCCACTGGTCAGGCAACACATAGAAAATGTGAACCTCCTCAAAAATTTTAAAAAAGGGAGCTAAGACTTCACATATGTGGGAAATCAAGTCTGCATCTTACTATTGGAGGGCATTTCATTCTCTCCACAACAGAACATTTCTAATACAGGGGCTCTTTTTTATCATGCAAATGCCAGCAAGAGGAAAGGTCACCCATGCAGGTATTCCAAGGCATGTTGCTGCTGGACAGGGGAGCAGGTTGGGCTGCTCCTTGTCCTGTGCCCTGCATCAAGCACCCCTCACTCACACCACACCACACCCCCTGCCAGTTTTTACTGGCTTTTGGAATACAACCATCATCATCCCTTTTGTGTGATTACTATAGCAATTCTAATGTAGGGCAGATTAAAACAAACCAACAAGGTATATTTGCTTTTCCTGAGATGACCAAAACCACTTATGCAAAATAACATTGCTCTCATGTTCCTCAGAAGCCATTGGGTTATCTCAAGTACAGGTACTGGACTAAAACCACCTATCAAGTGTAATAGTTTTCTGCTGTTTCCACATAGCTGAAGAGAAAAGCAGTTAAAACAACTCTGAGAGCTTTGCTGCTCCTCTTCAGCAGCAGCACCTCAACAGGGCTGTAAAGCAGCTACACTGAGGGGAACGGGAGCCAAACCTACCTAAGCCAACACTCATTTAGACACCCACAATCATTTAGGTGCCCAGAACTCTTCACTCCTGGCTGACAGAGGGACAGTGTTGGAATGGTGGCCTCTCTGCCTGCTAACTCCAGTAGAAAGGGAGAGAAGACATGATGAGACAGAGAAAATGATGCTCAGCACATCCATAACCCACATGCAGGTACATAACTACCACACTGGGTCACTGAATCATGCTGTTACAGACATCCCCATCAGAGTCCCTCCCAGCATCTCTTTCTCACCACGGACCATTTGCAGCTCTTGTCCCTGGGAACACTTTGTGCTTTAGGAAGTCCTGTAACACAGCCAGAGAGGACAGAGCCATCTTTTCAGTAAATGGCACTTCACAAGTCTCCTCCTCGGGGGTTCTAACAATATTGTTTCCCTTTTTGCATTACAGCAGAGGAAAAGACTTGGACATCACATGCTTTGAATTACATTCTTGTGGGACTCACCTAGAGAGGACTGGAGAAATACAAGCTTAATCCACAGAAATATAATATTAATTTCTTTAACAAAATACACTTTTGCAGATTTGCTACCAAGAAAAAAACAACCTCCCTGGTCCTAAACTGGAGGATAAAAGTCCTTGCACGAACAAAACACAGAAATTCTTGGATCAAAATTCACTCAACAGCATGAAGCTGAAAAAATTTTCCTGCTGATTTACTACGTGGCAGTTTGCTTGTCTAGCCTTTCCAAACAGAGACCTAACATTAGTATGAGGACAGCAAAAGGGAAAATTGCTGCCTAAGTGGCAGGTTTGTTACTGTTTGACAATTCTAAAGAGTTCACTAGAAACTTCTAAAAGGAGCATCTTTAATTCCCTGAAATTAATGATAATCGGCCAAGTGAATGGAGAACAATTATGAGGAAAATTGAATGCTTCCAAATGCCAATTTGCTGTAGATCCTGAATTAATATTGCATAAGCATTTCTAGTCTCTTTGCTGTAAAAGCAAAGGAATAAAAACCTAGGCCCACAGGCAGTCTTGCATGGCTCTCCTCACAGAATACTGTATCATCATTTTTGCATTTTATAATCATACTTAGCATTTATGTGGTGACTTACATATTTAACCTGTTTTTCTTTCAAAAAACCCCCCAAAATATCTATAAGGTAAACTGTCTTCTGCATTGAATTCAACAATAAGCAGTCACACCACAACAGCATGAAGCCTCTAATACAGCCAGAGATATAAGCTGGTTTTTCCTACTAATTAAATCAGAGCACACTTGAAGCCATTGTTGTAAAATACAGTCTTGGGAATTTTTTGTGATACAGCTACACCAGCCGTCGGCCATGACATAAAGAGAATAAATACTCTGGGAAGAAAAGGACTCAAAATGTCAATTTTTTTTTAGCTGAGCCAAAACAGATGTGTTTCTGTTAAAGGGCCAAGAAAGTGTAAAAAGTTAATGCAGAATTTTTATCAGCCTCAGTTTCCTGGGTAGCAGCTCAGTTGCCAGTGCCCACAGGAGAACACAACCAGCTCAAGCCATGGTGTCTGAATCAGGTGCTGTCCATCCTCCTCAGTCTGCATTTGGTCCACACTAAGGAGGAGCTGAATCAAAAAATTAATGCAAAAACCCTTTGAAGTTAATTTTCTCCTTTGAATCCTAAAACTGTGGTAGACAGGAGGGGAAGATTACAGAACCAGCTAGAATGGACACTGTAAACAAGGAGAGAGGGTGTAGCTGGAAAAACCACACCAAAAAAAGAAAACATTAAGAAAACAAATACAGAAAATATTAAATGAGAGAAGCACAGGTCCAAATATGCAGAGAATCATTCACTACACACACTGCAGCACTACTGCGAGACTCCAAACAAGACTCATAACTCAAATCCTGAAGACACCCTGTGATCATCCTGTCAAATACCTATATAAGCCCAGGTACACCATGCAACAATGTCTGCATTTAGTCTTTTCGCTTCTGCTGGAAATACAGCAAAATATTGACTTTAATTTCAAGACTTTAGGAGACAGAGAATCCATCAAAGCCCCAGGACTGTCATTTTTAAAGCTCTGCAATTCAGTGAATGTCTTCTGTGTCTGAGACATCCACAGTTTGTGTTTCAGGAAAGGTAATTCAAAATGTCATCATGCACTTATACAAATCTAAGATTACACACTACCATTTTTCATTTTGTGATTAACACTTGACAAATAAAAGTGTAATCATATGGGATTATCCTTCCTTTTCATGTCTTTAAATTTTTTTTGTTGTTTTTTTCTTGAGTTTCTTGCATGGACCAGGTTCTACAGCGAACTTTAAAAAGAGAAAGAAAGGGTGAGAGGGAGGGCAGCAGAAACCTACTCACTTTCTCTTTCACAGTCATACATCATTTACATGGGTCCTGGGGTAATTGTTTATACAGCAAAGTAACATCAAGGAAACAGTTATGTATTTTTATTTGTCCCCAGGGAGGTAAACATTCCCTGCCACTAGCTCCTTCCTCCTCCTTCTCCCCCACCCCACTTTTCTGATCCATGCTTCTTTGTTCTTTAATTCTTCATGCCTTCTCTTTTCCATTCTCCTTCTGTTTCTGACCACAGGCTGATACGAAGTGATTGTCTTCTTTCTAAAATTTCCATGAGGCATCAAGTTAACCCAGATGCACCGGGTTCTCAATCTGGAAGTCAGCAAATGGAAAAATGGAAACAGAAGGAAGGAGCATCAAGTCACCAGTCAACCTTCTCTTGAGTTAAAGCCTCATCCCCTTCACACGTGCTGAGCATCTCACATTCTGCAGCTTGATAACTACAGACAGAAAGCACAAAGCAAATGAAGAACCTTCAGCAGCAGCCTTACCTTTGACATTTCCTCACTTTTCATTGTTAAAAACAACCCTTCAGGTGTCTTAAGAGCAAACGACAGAAAAAATAGTGAGGGAAAAAATCAAGCAAGGAAACACAGAGCAAACAATTTATATTGCAGTGCAAGTAATAAAATAGTTATGACTAAAGTGAAATAAATGTATTTAATTTGGCTGGTCAAGAGGAAAATAAAACTGAATTAAGCACATGTATCTATGAGAGAAAATTACCATTCATCTTGCTAAAACTATGACTTTAAGATATTTTCCCAAGGTAAGATCAAGGAAATAATGTATTTCTTTACATGTTACATAGACAAACATATAAGTCAAAAACAAAACAATAATGAACGCAAACAACAACAACAAAGAGGAAATTTAAAAAAGGCCCCCATAAGTCCAACTTTTTTATAACAGTCATCCATTTTGATATAGCATAAGATGAATTATTGGATTTAATTACTTGGTAAATTTACTTAATGCTGTAAAAACATGTGGCCAGTGAAATGTCTTCCTCCCACAGAAGTCTGAAACTGACTCTTTCCAAGGAAATTCTAACTAAGTGCCAATCTTATCTACTTTCATACAGAAAACACTGAAAATCTCCTGTCCTAGAACTCAAGAGATCTGCCAAATCTGGGAGGCACAAAGTAGAGAAAAATACAACATTGATTCACAAGGACTCAGTGCCTGTTAAACACAATTGGATTTGCAGCAAAACCTTGAAAGCATATGTACTCAGAAAATATTTGAAACATCTGGCAAAACCTGGATTAGAGGAGGGTGGAATACAAGCCCATAACACGAGAACAAATTAAAATACTTCATTAAAAATATTTTTCACTCTTAGTAAAACATTCCAACTTTGAAAAAGAAAAATGGAAATGAATGGAGCAAAATCCTAGCCCTGGGAGAATTCAGAAACTGAAGCCGGTACATGGCACAGAGCACAGCACAAATTGCTCAGTATGAGCGAAGTTGATGTACTGCCTTGAGGGTTGGAGGAGTAATTTAATATTCAATTCAGCCAATAATAGGAATCCCATGCAAAGAAATCAGATCCACAAAATCATTCTGTTAAAATGCAGAATGAAGACTGCTAGAAGCTTGCTTGTACATCAGCAGTCACACCAAGTAAACAGCTCATAAATAGCAGTATCACAGTTCTACCCTGAACTCACAGGCACGGAGTAGAATTCTAATATACCAGTGAAAGGACACGTGTGAGCCGTGTGCTCCTCCAGGAGCTCCTACCGCACGGGCCGTGTGCTGGAGCAGGAACACTGGCCAGACCGAGCCCAGCAAAGGTCCTGCTGCCCTGAGCACTGCCCTGCCTGGGGTCTGGGGCACACTCTGGGCATGGATGACCCGCTCCCCACAGCAAATCCACAGCTTGCACTCCCTGGGTGCTCACTCCCAGTGCCACCAAGGATATGGCTCAAGTTTGGTACTCTCATATTCCGTGCCTTTCTGGGTTTGCCATCACCACAACAAACTACTGCACAGATGAGGTGCCAAGACACACACAGTTTATGATAAACTCTTCAACTAATACAAGAAATGCACAGACCAAGCTGCAACAAACAAACACCTATGAGTATTTGCAGCTGCAGTTTCACTGAAGGTTTTTCACCATTCACTTTTTTAAACAGTTTAGTTTTCTCCTCCTTCCCTCCATTACTGTTTACATATGACTTCTCCTCCTTCTCCTGGAGCCAACACCCTGACAGTGACCGTCTCCCCAAGCCTTGAGCTACACGTCCTGCACTTCTGGTCACTGCTGAAGCACAAACCAGAAATAATATATCAGTACCAGCACTAACTGCAAACAAATTTCTCCTACCTTTTATGAGTGGATGAAGTGAAAATACTTATTACACTGTAATGTTGTATGTAAGCAACACAACAAAGAGCTGTGGGAAAGCAGGATTACGGGAAGACTTTGCCCATTGGTGTTTTATTACTTTAAAGATGAACTTAAAACAGAGGTAGAGGTAAATCATCTACATGTACAATACTCACAGAAATATTTCCTACTATGTCAACCTAGAGCAACCTAACTTTATTCACTCATTTAATGGATATTTCTCATGGATAAATGTCACGCATTTCATTTGACAAAGCAGTTCCATATTTTTTTTCACTGCAGCACTCATAGTAAGCCCTTCATTTTTATTTATTTTCCATTAATCAAGAGCCTAACTAAAATTTTAAATAAAACATGAAGAGACTTTACTATGCAAGACCCTTCAGATGGAAATCATCATGAAAGTCAGGCAGTGCTTGACCTAAAATCCCTCTATCATCTAATGAAGGTCTTAAACATCAGAGTTTAAAAGTAGTTGGAATAGAAGAAGCTAACGTCATTTCTATATTTGGTAGAGAAGGCTTTCATGTGAAGAAAACCTACAAAAAGGCCAAAAGCAGAAAGATCGAGTCAGGACTTAACCAAAAAATATTGAAAGCCTAAGTTGTATATTATATAGAGCTGGTTAACAAGGCACATGTGTCCATTTTCTAACTTGTCAGAAATCGGTGAACATAATTTTATTCTTTTATAGTCTACTACAAATAAACTACTAGCATTGTTTCAAATGTTATTTCATTTGAAACAGTCTCAGCAGCTGTTGCTCACCATCACTCTGTCTGCAAACTTGCAAAAGCATTTATTTTAATAGCATATATTTGAATGATGCTCCTTTCCCCAGCCAGCCATTCAGAGGCTGGAGCATGTTTACAAAGAACTTTCCTCTCTCAAGCCCAACAGGGAGCTGGGATACACTGAACAGCAGGAAAGGCAGGATGGTCGTAACAGCCAGGAACTGCACAATGTGTGAGGGAATGGGATACACAGACACTCAACTGCATGGAGCCATAAGACAACTCAGGTCCTTCAGTGCTCATGAACTCCACATCATGTTTGTTCCATCAGATTTAGGCTGGCTGTCCTCTGCCACACGGTACCTGGTATGCTTTGATGTCTGAGAATATGTGGCAAGAAAAGATACAGCCACCCCTTTGCAGAGGTTTACTATTTGGGGAGCATACCACATAAAGTGACTAGATACCAGTGTCAGACCCAAGGTGGATCATACAGCTGGTTTAACTATAAAATTCCACAGAAGTGTCTCAACCCCAATTTCACTCTGAAAAAAGCAAACATAGGACTATCTGCATTCAGGACATACTGTCCATGACTCAAATATATTTCCCAAGCATAATTATGGCTGTGCAGGAACTTCCTGGGGCCATGTAAAATTTCTCTGTGAGTCAAACTGAGAAGTCGTTTGCTTTTTAAAATGCCACTTAGCCTTTCTCTTCCAAATATGCAAACGGCCATTTTTAAGGCAACAAAGGCAACATCCTACTTCATAATAAAATTTTTTTTAAAAATCCTTCATGTAAGAATTTACTTTCATGGCATGAATTAAATCACAAGCAGAATAGGATCTACAGACATGTGTTTCGGAACTGGTCAACTCCATTTCACTCCCATCAATAGAGATTAGTCAGTGCAGCTAGTCTAGGCCATGCTCCATTTCACCCTGAAATAAGCTGTAAAGCAGGTCAGATGAACTCACCCTGAAGGTGTCCATTCTTGTCCAGGAATGAGAAACTGGGCTGCCTTGAGCATTTAGCTCAGATGCAGAACCTGAAATCTGTTGGTATTAACCTCATTTGTCATGTCTGCTTTGAATCAGCTGTTGCCCAGTAATTGCCAAAGGAGTCCCAATTTTACTTTCAGTTGTGAATATGAACAGTGCTGTACAGAGAGCTGAATCAAATCCAACCCCTTGGGATAAGGTTTTAATGATTGATCAAAGTTTGCTTTGAGAAGCCTAGTCCCTGACTCATATGCACAATTTTTGGAAGCTAATGTAAGCTTGCTTTTGCTGTCTTTGTATAACCCTTCATGCATGTAAGCAGCAGTTCAAACCTTTTATCTTAACCTAAGCACCACTTTTTGCTTTTGTCTGTAAACCCACATCATCCCCAACTCCCTGCCCACACACACAATGATTTCCACTTTCTGTAAATTCAAAACTATTGACAGAATTAATTACTTAAATCCATAACAGAGGCAAGAAACACTGGCCTGGAATACAGCCCAAATTCACATTCACTCCAACCCCAAACAGCCAAGCTCTGGCATCAGCCCTTGTAGTAAAAGTCCCCACCAGTGAGGTGATAACTGTGTCACGAAGGGGGACTCCATCTGCCCCTGCAACATCACAGAAGGGGAGATGGGGGGCCCAGCCTGCAGAGTAGTTGGGGACACCAAGCTACACTGAGCCAAGCTGAGCTGTGTCAGCATGAAAATAGGTGGTGGGCTTGTGTCTTGTCTCAGCTCAGACCAAATTCATGGGCTGAAGTCAAGCCTGTCATCTCCACACCAGTCAGTGGCAGGGGTCAAAAAGAGAAAACTTCTTCTAAATACTTATGCTTTATTCTCAGCCAGAGCAGTTCTGAAGCTGGCACTCGTCTTACTTACATAATTCACTTAACATGTACAAGTGGAGAGGGGTGGGAGAAAGAACCAATTTTATCTTTTTAAAGTATGAACTAAGGCAACAAATTAATGGAAAGTTATTTCTCACCCACTCCTTTATTTCAGTATTATGTTTCAGTCCTTTTAAGTGCATGAGGGAGAGTAAATAAAAAACAAACTTAAAAACAAGCCTATTCAACTAGCAGCCATCTGTCCCTGCTTCCTCCTCCTCAAAAGAACATGTCAAAAGACACAGAATTTAAAGCAACTTTTTCCCAGTAATCACCCAAAGAGATGGACTACCTCCAAAACACAGCCCCATCTGAAAAAAAAAAAAAAAAAAAAAGTGATTTCATGTGCTGCAAATGTAAAAAGCAAGGGAGCGAGAAGATCCCTTGTGAATTATGAACAAAAGCAAGTAACAATACTCACACTGAAGTTTAGCCTAATAAAGGGTATACTTTAAGTGTAGTATCTTAGAGCCTTGGGCTTGTGGTCAAAAGCATCCACATACCCACATGCTTGTTGCAGAGGGAGCCATGCACTAGCTGATGCACTGAACACAGAATAACCTTGCAGACAGCACAGCACACAGCCCCAAGCACCACAAAAATCTTCACTAGCCCTACAACAATCTTCCCTTAAGATCAGCCCACTTAGGATCAAGTGGATAATTAAGTACATTTGACAAACTCTGCATCCTCTCCTGTTGGTAAATTTTCTGTAAGTAATTTATGTCAGTTGCTGATCCCCAACACACACCCAAAGACCTTTGTTTTGCCTCAAAGCAAAGCAAAACACCACGATACCAGTTAATGTTGCAGACTGGTGGTTCTGGATATTAAGGATGCCTTGGAGCATAGTGTTTTGTCACATTTCAGAATAAGTACCTATAAATACTGCATGAACTTTTTAGAAACTGTTGGGTAAAAAAAAAAAGTGCAATATGTACACATTCCTTGATAAAGTAAAAAATTTCACAGGGTGGTTGTCTGTACTGTGAAAAAGCATTCCCTACTCATTTCAGATTCATGTTCCTTTGCCTCCACTGTGCTTCTTCTTGTTTGCTAACAATGAAATTACAAGAAACAGAGAAGCAATCAAGAAATTATCTGTTGAAAGAGTTATTACATTTATTGATACGTGCACGATGACAAACTTTAAAGTAAATAAATAACTTTATCACAAGGTATTAAACCCATGATGACACGATACAACAGACTTGAGTACCTATGCTATAATGTTTCATCGGATAAAATGGCATAACATTTTTGCATACAGAAAAATAGAGTTCCCTTAGGGGAAAAAGTTACCTTTCATTTAAAGAAGGGAAAAATAAAACCCAGCAACACCACCACCACCATCATATGTGTATTGAAATATTGTCAGAATACAGCTGTGATTTCCATAAGGCTTGTAGTTCAAGCTATCATTAAATACATTTAATATGTCAAATTTAGACTAATATCCAAACCTGACTTTTTAAACTATTCAAATTCAATACCTCACATCTTCATAACCTTATTATCTCTCTCATGCTATGTTTTGTAGCTACAGTACAAAATACAACCAGTTATCAGATAGAATACTGTATTTTTATTACTCCCCATTATCAGTACTTGTAGATACAAGTCTTCACCGTATGGAATAACATCTTGAAATGCCCCATGATTACTTAGGTTTCCTCTAGAGAATCGAGTAAGTTCTAAAATTCTTTACTTTATTGGTTTCAGGGATTTTTTTAATCCTACTAAAAGCGTCAGTATTTTGCTTGGTGATATACTGAGAAGACTGAAAATATTAAAGGTTAATTTAGAAACCTAAGCAGTTTAAAATCCATTTGTTTTTACAAACGTGTCACGGTCTCATCAAAAACACATGGTTTTTAAACTGCTCAACAATCCCAAATTAACAGCAGAGCACTATGCTTGGAGAAAACACCAACTGGAGATCACTCAAGTCAGAACTGTGCTATAGAAAGATCAAATTTAGCCTCATGGAAGAAAGCAGCACCTGGTACTGATTTTTTGATTCAATAACTCTGGCTTTTAAACAATCACATCCTTGATAGAGCTATAGGGATAAATGTGATAAGAATTCCTGAACGACGAGAGCACCAGAAGGTGAGGAAACGAGACTTAGCTAAATCTTCTCCTCCAATTCAAATGAATGAGAAACCTTCCTTATTCAGATGCCAACAGCTTAGTGCAAGCCTCAGTTCAATGTTCTTTTTCTATTATCCAACACAGTAAAGGAAACATAAGAGAACCTGGCAAAGAAGTAAAAGTGGGAATGACAGGAAATCTTTTGGATTTCATTACTGGAACTTCACTGGAATGACGGGCACCTCGCAGAAAGCTGGCTTGACCCAAAGCTTGATGAAGCTATTGGAAAACCTCTCACTGACTTTAGCAAGCATTGCCTGTAAAGCCTTAATCTTTCATTATAAATGTGGATGAGTTTCTCTATATTTTGTAATCAGCTATTTAATCCTAGAGATAACTCAATCTGATAAAGCTCCAAACATCTGCGTTTTGATGAACTCATCCTTTTCTTCCTCCCTCTTCTAATCTCTTGCTTCCTTAGTTCTTTGACATTTGAAAATTACTTTATTTCCATATACAAAGCTGACTCAGAGTTGAATAAAGAGTCCAAGAGATATAAACAAGAATGAAAAAGTTTCTAATGGCCATATGTGAGAAAGAATGCTGAAAGTATCATCATTTTTGAAACCAGAACAAGTATAAACTCACCTCTGCAGTTCTTGGCCAACATACTAACATGGAGTGCTCCAAACCTTGAAACCAAGGCCCTTGTAAATATTAACAAACTAGTTCTCAGAATATGCATTTGGGACTCTAGAAAAATACTTGTATGAAATCAGTGAAGTGTCATATTTAAAACATCGATTAAAAAGTGCTTGAAACTCACACACTTATTTACACATTCACACCTTTAAACTGTTTGCTTAGTACTGGATTTTTTGAACACTCAAATTATGAGATGCTTAAACACACGCATTTTTACAGTGGACTCCAGAAGTGGCTCATCTGTGGTCAACATACAATCCAATGGCTTAGCCAGGTACAGGACAGGTTGCCACCACCAGCCGGTTGCCCTCCTGCCTTGGAGCAGAGCGCAGGACAGTGCCCAGCAGCACGCAGAACACACCTCTAAACCATTCCCTCAAATACTGGCTTGCTAAATGAGGTGTAAACATGTTTTTTAGTCCAATGGGTTACAAAAAATGGCTTTTCCCAGGAAATGCCAACTGTCTTTCTCTTAGCAGATATGAAGAATGAGAAAAAGCCAACATGTTTGAAGACTTGAACCCTGTCAGGTTTTATCTTCTGTTAACTAAATAAACCAATCCTACCAATGCTTCATCATAGTCTCCAAAGCAACTTACTCTTTTTGCTCTCTTTTGGCTCTTTACAACTTGTTAGGAATTTCTCCAAGGCTGGAACCACAACTGGTCACCTCAGCTCAAGTTTTCCTGCTCACAACAGTGAGCCCAAAACAGCATTTGCCTTTGATCTTTTTAAGGAAGAGCATAATGCCAGGATGCACTATAATAATGCACAATATTGGAAAGATCCTTCTGGCAGTACTGTGTACTTTGCTGTTCATTAGTATTGCCTTGCAAATTATCTTTTTCTTTCTAGATGCAGTGACTGTGCACATCTCACTGATTTCAAAACAGTTTATAATTGTGGCAAGTCAATGCTGAATTGAAACATGGATATACAGAGTTTCAGAAACTCCATCTTAGTTTTTTATGCAATACTTTATATTCCAGTTCAGATTTATTAAAATACTGAACACTCCTTAAGCTATGAGAGCCCTCAGGGACTATACTTGATATGTCCTATTAATCTGCCAGTGAACAACTAAAAACTACTCAGAAAGAGAGAGACAAATTCAAAGGCAAGCAAGTTCATGAACTTTAATACATCAATGAATTCCCAGTAAAAGTATGCATGCTCTTACCTATAAGGAATAAATTTGTGCTGATTGCAGGGTAAGAGCAAACTTGCACACAGGGAACCTTAAAGCAACAGCCATGCTTGCTGGGTAAGCAATGATGGGAAGCTGCAGCAATTTCTTTGCTCCTCAGCACTTCTAGAATACCTTCACAGGTAGCTGTGCACTCACTTCATAATATTCTCATCTAGACCTTTTTTTTTCAAGTCTGCTTCTGTAACCAAAATACAAAACTGATGCTGAGAGTCCTACTAAAATATATCTGAGCATATATACCACTGGAGTGCACCATTTCCACCTAGCCCTCAGTAATTTCTAAGACTGCTCTGACCAGTGTTCTGGGAAAATGCTGACCCCTCAGCCTTTAGGAGAACCTTACAGTTACCCCGTATCTCATTTTTAAGGAACTGAAGCACCTACCAAAGACATCATGAAAACAAAAGCAGCAGTCTTGTAAAAGGCACAGGCAGCTGATCTGTGTCAGACTGCAACAAACTAGTACAATACTAAACCATGCTGGGAAGCTGTACAAGCACAATATCCTTGTGTACCTGTCTGCTAAATTTCACCATGAACATCATTTTCTTCTACAAATAATAACTTTGAGAAACAAATAGTTGAATTTTATTACTTATATTTGGAATTACAGAATTACGGAATTTGGATGAGACCTCTGGAGGTCATTTGGTCCAATCACTCCATATAAAACAGGACCAGCTAGACCAGGCTGTCCAGGCCCACATTCAGTCAAGTTCTGTCCATCTCCAAGGACATGAAGATGCCACAACTTCTCTGAGCAGCTTGTTTTGCTCACAAGGTGAAAACAGTTTTCCTTATTTCTAGCTGGCATTTTCTTTGTTGTAACTTATGTTTGTTGCCTCCAGCCATAATGTGCCCATGTGACAAAAATCTGGCTTCATCTTCTGAATACCCTTCCATTAAACAGCTAAAGAAAAAAAGAGGATCTCTCAGACCCCTTACTCTTCTCTACTTTGGGCCAGGAGGGAAAAAAATAATCAGTTCTCTAAACCACTCTATCTCTCTTAAAATGTTTTTAACTGTAACTGCTGAAATATTCAGAGAGTCTTGTTACATACAATCACACCAAGACAAATAACCAAGGGTGGTCTTAGCTCTTGAACGAGCTAAATAATTTAAAAGGAAAACAAGACAAAGAGATGACCCTTTTCACAATATCTCATGTAGCTGGAAAGGGATTTTATTTACAATATTTAAATGCAGTACTGTGAAACAAACAACTTGGTTCACAGGCAGTGCACCCGCTGCTGAACTGTCACTGCCTGACATCCTGTCTTATCTGCCAAATTGCTCATTAGGTTTGGCAATTTTCACCTGCGCCTCCAGTTTATATTTCAGCAGGGAATAAACATCAGTCTGCTTTAACAATCTTCTGCATTGAGCTTCCAACCTCTTCCCAGAAAGCACGCAGGCACAACACAAAAAACGCCTTGCGTACTGTCTGCTTAGAAAAAAAAATGCAGCTCAAGTAATGAAATACAACAAGAGGAAGTTTAACTTGGGCAACAGAAAAGCAGTAAAAAAGAAAGAGCTAGATAAGAAACATAAATAAATAAACTGCTTGCATCGATGAATTGTGTTTTCACAGTGCAAAACAACACAGGGGGTATGGGCCGTGCTCATTTTTGTTTCCACGTTTGTATGGGAAGATTCAATTTGACACAAGCGCCCCACGTGCAAAGCACAGGCTGTGTTTGTGCATGGGAAAAGAGGGACTCCAAATGAATATTAACTTTTCCAGCTGGACCTGATCTAGCTAACCTTTGCCTTGCTGGGAGGGGAGCGATGGCGTGAGCTATAAACAAACAAAAGAGGTAGCATGGCAACCAGAACAAAGAGAGGAAGATCTCAGCAGGCCCTTAAGCCCCAGCCTAATGCACTGAGATGCTGCCTCCGAACAGAGGCCGCTCCGGACCCCGCGGGTGCAGGTGAGTGGCAGCAGAATAACACAAAGCTCAGCCAACTGCTGCGGAACAGAGCCCACCTCGCGAGCGAAAAGCACCACAGATGTAAAACAAAGTGTCTAAAATGCTATAAACCAATTTCAGATGGAATACTGTTTTTCATTTGTTAGAAGTAAAATATTCACCGCCAACCCTGCAATTAGCTAGAAAATTACAATAATTACAGCAATTTTGTATCCCATCTCCAATCCAATTAATAGATATATGACCTTGTCAACATGTAATAATCAGGATCTGCATCTACTGCAAAACTGGATGGGTTTTATTTGCTGAATAGAACTTACACAGTAAGAAGATAATTATTTGAAATACTGAGAATACCATTTGTATGCTATGCTTCACTTCACAAGTTATAAAGGAAATACAATAAGGATAGTATTCCCATTTTCACCGTATATTTAAATGAAATTCTTGAAACAGGTATGTTTAATATGGGATAATATTACTGGACTGGGATTCTAAGTCTGTGGTTTGGAACATTAAAAGCCAAAATATATTTAATTGTCAACATTTTTTTAAAAAAGGAACTAGCTAACTAGGAGAACATCTCTGATTTCTGATAACATATTTATAACAACCTGTTTAAACCATTTTATTTTTGGATGCTTTTATAGAAAGTGTCAAAGAGCTATAATTCTTACCAACAGTTTTAAAAGTCTTCTGTATTTCTCAGACCTTTGTATTGTAGGGTCTCAAAGCATTTTTGGTCATTTTAGCAATCAGTGGACTAGATAAGTATTCCCTGTATTTTCCAAAATGACACCAAAGATAGGTGAGCTGTCCAATATACCTCTGATTTTTATCTGCGCTATATGATTTTGATGCACTAACATTCATGCATTGTATAATAAACTAGATAATCACATTAAGGAGAAAATGTTTATGCATTTGCCTGCTCTAAGCTTCCCGTAAGTTGAGAACTCAGGAGGAACAGCTTTTTGGCATATGCATGGAAATGAGATTTTCGTTTAGCAGTGGCATACTCTAGTGACAGCAAAATGGAGGGGTCTTGAAATTCCAGGATACTTCTTTATTCTGCCATTAATCCTTTCCCTAATTTAATTCTGTGTTGCAATGAAACATAGTTATAGCTTGAAAAGATACGTGTTCAGCTCTACGTAACCTAATTGTTAAATGTTTTTCCCTTAATTTTACAGAAAAGATTCTGATAAAAAAACCCTCAAACTTAATAGAGTGGTAACTTTTCCATTTGCATTTTACCTGATTGCTTAAACACAGACTTTTCCTCTATTAAAAGAACACCTACACAAAAGTAATCTGTTAGGAATTATGAGTAGCTGTTTGAAACACTGCATCTGTAGAATATCAAAGGACTGATGATACCAACTTCTGCTAAGAATTTTCTGGAGTGGAGTCACTACTTCAAAAGTTCAGTGAGCGAAATGATAGACATTACAGATAAGAGGGCACAATGCTTTATCCATGTTGTCTTGTTTGCATGGTGCTTTTAACAACAATGGAAATTACACAGTAAATTTCATTCCATTATTTTTCTTCTTAATAAGCTGAAATATTCAAAGAACCTGCCTGAGCAAGAAATGTGATAAGTAATTCCTGCTACATGGTTTTGCAACAAATGTTCACCACATTGAAACAAACAAAATAAAGCGTTGTTTCTGGCTATGGTTTCTGGTTTTTTCAAGTGTATTTTTGCAACAGTAAATGAACATTTTAGCAGGTGTTTTTATGGAAAGGTGACAAGCATAACCTAGCAACATTGACAGGTTCAGTAGAAAGTGCTCCGATCTTTACTTTCTTTCTACCATTTTCTTCATTAAATGGAATAAAACTGGCAAACTGAAGATTATACTGTGCAGCAACTGCATTTGGAAATCTTGCTGTGATTTTCAGTGTGAAGACAATTTTAAACTGGCAGCACAGAAGGAGCTTATGGCTCTTAAAAGCAGTTTATAAATAATTTATTAAAACAGAAAAGGTTTGTTTACTTGCATGCAACAAGCATTTACGCAGGTTCTCAATTTTGATCAGCTTTCGATAAGGACAGAAAATGAATCATTTTCCCAGCAGCATCAATGGGTAACAGCACTTGGCATCTTCATAAATTTAGATGAAACACACTGAGATACTGAGAACATTTACTTACTTGCACGAAGGACTGAAGGGGTGACCTCAATTTCACTTGTTGCTTGGTAAGGCTGAAAGGCTGATGCCGCATTGGAGCCAAGCTCACTCCCAAAAATCTCCGGGCTTTGCGTGCCTGTCGAGCTGGCGCTGGTGCCATCACCTCCATGGTGTGGATCTTGCTCATCAAACACAGCCACGAGCTGCAAATGACAATTTAATCTACTGTTAGGAAAAAAAAAACTTTCAGCAGCATCAAAGTACCACTGCAGATCAGCATTTCTCATTTCTTTCCAACAAAGAACAAGAAATGTCTATCAGCAGAGACTCCAATCAATGCCTGGATCACAACATCACCAGCCCAAGGAAAGGCAGTCATTAATTGGGTACTACAAAGGGTCAACAGCTCTGATGGGACATGAAACTCATCACTGTGAGCACAGAATGAACGGCACCAAGTCAGGAAAGTAAGGGTCACATCTTACCCAGCAAATCACGTCATCTTAGCCAGAAATGCAGAAAACTATCTGAGTGTGGATCGATGCCTGTGCACTGCCATTTTTCATCTGTGTTTTGATTCCTCTGTATGCATTATTACTACAGAGGCAAACTATGAGCTAAACCACAGTTTTAGAGAATAAAAACGTACAAGAAGAAATTATGTTAATACACATTGAAAGCTATATACAAAATACAGAGAAAAGGAAGTGTTAAATCATTACCAGTTATCATCTATTAATTTACCACCTATTGATCTATTATCTATTAATATGATTTAAGTTGTAGGCTTGTCTTGCAAAACTTTTTTAGTCAAATATATGAAGATACTCTGTGTTTGCAATCAGCTTCTCCAAAACAAGTCTGAAATCTCAAGCCCAATTTGAAATTTAGCCAAGTATCTGTGTTCACAACTCCAAGAAAAGTAGGAAAAACATCATGGTAATTTTTGATAAATGTGAGATTTTTTTTTTTCCACTGTAAATGAAAGCTTAGAAACAAATAATTTATCCCAACTTATATTTGGTGACCTACTGAAAGAGATAACACCAGTTCTTATAGACATTTCATTGCAGAACTTAATTTTCAAGACAGAGAAAAATGTTTTGTCCATAACAGCATTCTGCAGCCTGCAAATTAATCTATAATATAATATTTGAAAGACATTTCCAAGAAAGGATTACATTCTTGTGTCCAAATTGGTAGGGTAAATGGAGCAAATCAACTTAAGTCTATGCTAGTCTCTGCAAATTGTTTATTCTGTTAGAACAACAGCTAAAACTTGGTGTAACCTAACAGAATGAGAGGTCATTTTCTCTTTTTTTTTTTTTTTTAATGATTTCAACATCATCTTTATCCCATAGATTTTAATTTTAGCCCTTTACTCAAATCTAACTTACATAAACATTGGTAAAATAAATTAAAACCCCAACTGTAAACCCAAGTGGTAACCACTTGGCAATTCAGCTTTCAAAAGTACTTTCAGGCATTAACTCTTTTTAACAAGTCATTTTGAAAATACAGAGGGTAGCAAATTTCTGCCAGTAATTCCATATCTAACACAAATTTAGGCATTGGCATACACAAAACACAAAGGAGAAATTGGTAACAGATAAAGAGTCCATGCTCTTTCCAGTGCTAGTTGAAAGGTAGGAAGCAGAAGGAAAATCAAGCTGCAGCTGTAGACAGCTGGAACATATTTTTAACATAAAAGTCATTATTTTGTGCTTGAGAAATCTACACACAAAAGAGACGTGACAACGCCAAAATGTCAGTAGCTCAAGAGTATTGGAAATTTAATTTTCTAACACATTGTGAAATATCAATGCTTACAAAAATATGCTTCTCAAACTTTTCTCATAACTCTCTTACTGTTTTATAGCAAGCTAATTACCAATCTCCAGCAACTGAAAATAAATTAATCCACAAGTGAAGATCTGTAAGGTATTACAACAAAAGAAAAACAAAGCAGTTAAGAATCCTGGGCATGAAACATTAAATCTTTTTCTCCTTTGCATGTAATGTGTCAAGATAAATCCCCACATTACATTCTGTTCCTTTGAGGCTGATTAGAAAACACTATCCGATGCATGCAGCTGCAAGTATTTTATAGATATTAGATATAAATAGATATATATATATATAAATATGTGAAAAGGTATGTTCATATAAATCTCAATATATGTTACGTCCTACTGTAAGTCACCTCCAGCTTTTTGCCTCTTCCAGACAGTCTACAACCTATAACTTCAGAACATCTAAAAAGGAATGTCTCTTATTTCAAGCCTAGCTTTTGATCTTATGTTTCTTTGCAGGTATTCACTGTTTTGACAGCATCAAACCTTCAAAAGGCTTCAGTTCCATTAAAAAGCATACTGAGTTGTAACATTTTTTCATATAACATGTGAAGAAACACAAGCCATGTTAAGTCTTCTCCAAATCTAATTAGCATTAGGAATACAGGTTAGGAAGCTCATTGTAAAACAGCACTACAATAGTACACTCATTACTCATAATAAGCTAGAAAGTCTTTGGGACTGGAAGACTTAAAGCAAACAAACAGTGTTGAATCTTTATTTCCAGAGCCTGGTATGACACTCTGGAGATGATAAGCTCACAGGAAACAAGCACAGCCGAACATCTTGCATTGTATTATGATATCAAGCATTTATCTCTGATTTCTCCAACACCTGTTATTTTAATCAAGGGAGACTCCAAGGAGGGGAATTAAATGCTTTTTTTACCTCTGGAGGCCCAGAAATCACACCTCAACTACCATCTTCGTAGGAACAAGAAACAAAAAAAACATGCAAAGACATGGCAACTTAGGATGAACCACAGGAGTGGGGCACTGGAGGCATGAAGAACCCTTTGGTCTAAGAATCCACAGTAATAAACACTGCTTTGTGCCAAGGAAACAAAAGGACTCTCGGTGAGTCATGTTTAACCACTGAGATGTTTTTAATTTGGCAAAGAATGGAGCACACAATAGTAGACCAGATTTTATTAGTCAATGGTAAGCTTATAGTATTTTGCTAGGCCTTAGATCTCAGATTTACAAGAGAGTAGAAAGCAAAGATGACTATATTTTCTGGAAACAATATTATCTTTACTGTCAGGAGACTGTTTCCATGTTGATTGCTTTTCTTCTTTAATAAGGAACAAATGACTTACTAAACAGGAGTTACCCTAGCTTTCAAGAATCATTCTTCTATTTCCAATACCTGACATGAGCTGTGCCTCCTTGTTCTCTGTCCTTCGGTTTTGGGTCTCATCACTTGCAGTGACCTGAGAAACTCACACCATCCAATCTTATGCAGAATGACTGAACAAACCATAATAATGCACGAGTAAAGAAAATAGCTGGATTGTTCAATATTAGATGAGCATTAGCTCTTTAAAAGACTTCCACCAAAAATCAGTGAATATTGGAGTCATTTGGATTGGTTTAATTTATTTTTGGTTTTTTTGGTAATAAACCCCCACAGCCAAAGACCAAATATCATATCAACAGTTGTCAATAATAATAAGTTATAAGAATAAGTTATAAGAATTTTTATCCAACCCCCTCCCACTTTGTTTTCTCAAAACAAAATTAATAAAGGATAGGCTTTAATTTAGACTGGTGTGCTTAAATTTCTTATTACAATATGGCAAAAGCAACAGAAAGGACGTTTTAATACAGATCCACATTATTCATCAAGGTAAGCTGGCACAGGAAGTACCATCAGTTTGATTAATATAGGAATTGTCCCCAGAATACGCATATACTACTTTTTCAAGAAAAAATAAGTTTCAAATATTCTTTAACACATTCAGATATAAAGAGAGCAGCTCTACTCAGATCACAAGTTATGCAAAGAATCATTCTATTTCAAGAATTAAATTAAGAGTAAGTCTTTGAATGGTCAAAATGCATAAACTAAAATACTTTTTAAACTTCAGAGAAAGAAATACAAGTAATCTTGTATTATCAACAAAAGATAAAATTATTTTAAAAGCAACAACATTCAGTGTTTGATCAACAGTTTTTCTTTTTTTTTGAAATGCAAAGAACTGCAATTGTTGAACTGTTGAGTAAAACTCAAGAATTATCCCAGCAGTAAAAAGCATACTTGTGATCTGTAGTACATTTCTGTATATTTCTGTAGTATATTATCTGTAGTATATAGGTATGTTTTTTTCTTATTGCTACCCTTATACTCTGAAGACAAAAAAATTATAGGAGTATGGTTTAAAACCCAGCTAACTTGATGCTCTTCTCTTTTGACTCATATAGACTCTTTCCATATCAAACAGAAAAAGAAGGGAGAGCAATGTAATTTAATTCTTTTTGCTAAATAAACTAACTTCATCAAGCAAATGGCTTACAAAGAAATTATTCTACCACCTGAGATATCAAAACTAAGTTTTACTGAGGCACCTTTAGCTCTGGGATAGGAGGAAGGCATTCCAGCCTATCACTGCATTCAGTCTTTTATAATACCATATTGTACTGAATTAATTACACTCTAATCTTTAGTTCTTTCTGCAAGAGATACCAGAATGAGCTTCTATATTCCTCTGTCTGGGACTCAATATATTATACTAACCAGGTTATATTTACTTAAATAAATAAAAAGCAAGAAGATTTATTTATTTTAATATTGACACAGCAGCAGCAGTCTACATTCCAACATTAATTATTACAATTTCCATCTATTCTAAAGTAATTAAAAATAAGTAAACACATATGCAGTCTTAATTAATAGACTAGATTAAGCACTTCAATGTTAATTAACTGGATTAAAAAACTGTTTGCACCAGCAATGGCTGCTTACATTTTCATTAAGTACTAAGATCATATAAATCAATTCATCACTATTAAATGGTCCGATCAGGTCATGTCTCTCCAGCACAAAACCACAAAACCAGAAATACTCCACTTCACAAGAAATTTATAGACCTAAAAATTTTTGTTGTATTTTTCCACCACTTTGATAAGATTGTCAAACAGATCACTTGAATTTTGCATATTCCTAAATATTTGTCCAAATTTTGCTAATTCTTTTGTGATATTTATTGATGAATCTGATACTGGCTTATGTGTAGGCACTAGTATTCTGGTTTGGGACAAATATGTTCAGAGGGATAAATATTCTCTGACAAAAAAGAGGCCACAGCTCCCCCTCCTCCACAGTGGGAAGAGAGAACCTGGACAATTTAGAGTCANTTGGCGATATGGCGATATGGGATACATCATAAAGTCACCCCAAGACAACTAGTAATGATTTCAGATTTATTTTAACATCAGGTAGGACTACATCTCCATTCTCCTGCTAGAAAGACAACAACTGATTCTCTGGTTTTCACATCCTTTGGGTTTCACATAGGCTCTGCACTTCTTATACACTCTCTTTAACACAGTGAAACTGAATTCACTTGTCTTTTTTGATTATTAGGAGACATTTTAAATATCTGGTTTATTCTCACAAGAAGGACACTTATCAGATAATTTCATACAAGGACATTTGTTCTGCTGTTCAGTGGCCAAGCATTCAGCAGTTGATCTTTTGAGCAACCAGAAGTGTCTTGATTCCCCTGGCTGAACCATGCACTTCCCCTCCTGGTCTATACAACTTCCAGATGCGGTCTTTCCTTTCATGGCTAGTTTGGTCTTCTGGCACTTATGCTGCACAACTTCTCCTGCAGGATAGACATCCATGGACAAAACTGCCTTTCACACAATTTGTCATTTTTCTGGTTCTAGAAGAACAGAGACCATAGGCCTGAGGCAGCTCCAGGTAATGGAGCAGCTCTGGTGAGGCACCAGTGCTGGCAGGGATTCTGGTTCTCAGTCTATGCTTATTAACTGAACTAACTTTTTCACAGGAGACTTACAGACCTTGAATATAGAGATTTTGATGGCCCAAATGAGATTCTAGATTCTAAATTAGCCTTGCCAAATTATCTTCACCTAAAACAGCTACTTCAAGCATTTCCTTTAAATCCCGATGCCAGAGGCTAAGCCCAGCCCTGTCCTGCAGTCCCAATGTATAGGTCTCTGTCTGCATTCACTTTCTTACAGCCACCTGATCTGCTGATATGGGAGATTTCAATCAGTCTCATAGCATGGGCATACACTTTCAGACAT
>WEIV01012681.1:31666-85981 GCA_013390005.1 Calyptomena viridis | reverse complement strand
TCTCGGGGCTCAGTTTTAAAAGCACAAGTTTCATTTTTTTTTTCCCTAACACAGAGAACACGAATATGGGATATATCATAAAGTCACCCCAAGACAGAGGACATGGAGGAAAACTTAAACACAAACATCATTGGCATCCTTTCCTCAGCAAAAAAAGGTTTCCAGCCTTGGGCAAGCGTGTACAGTGAGCTAGCAAGGCAACAACAGAACTGACTACACATGTCCTGTGCAACGAGCACAACCAAAGGAGATTGCAAGAGAATATAAGCGAATTCTGTCGTAACTTTTTGAGGCTGGCAAAAATCACTTCTACCCAAAGCAGTCTGCGTATTACTCAGTGCATGTTACAATGCAGAACTAAAGAGTATTTGTTTAATAAGGCGCAGCAGTAAATCAAATTTCAGGTAATGGCACCTCAGACTCCAAAACGTCCCAAAATACAAGTTGCTTATGAATGAGCAGTTGAATGTAAGAGGAAAAAAACATAAATTCAGGAAAATAACTAGCAAGGGAGTAGCCAATTATTATTTAGACATGAAAGAAACTAAATACAAAATCAATTCATAGGCTTTTTGATGACTGAACTGACTTTTAATAGCCCCATGGCAGACACAAATTCTTATTATTCCTTGAGCTTCACTTTTCTACATGGGTCATTAAAAACCCATTTAAATATAACTACTGTTTCAATGAACTGGTAAGAGGAAATACAGAAAAAAAAATTAGGTACTTTCACAAATAATACACTACTGCTCACAGACATTAAAAAAATCAATTAACAAAAATAGCAGCATCTAAGAGTCATTCTGTGCTGTATGTGCAACTTGAGTGTCCCCTCAACACACTCAGACATGACCCAACATTTTAAAAAGAGAAAAAGGGCAAACACAGTTTCAATGTAAGACAAGCTGTAACACAAACAACAAACATCTATAATTTCAAGAAAATCATTACCTGTCCTAATTAATCACTTCCATCTTGAAACAAGAACTAGCTTTTCATAAAACCTGTCAAAGTAACATAGGTAGAAGGGAGGCAAACAAAGAACTTTTTGTAATAACTTCACTACATTATTGTTTTCAGAAAAATAAGAAGAGCATTTAAAGATTCACATTCTACACTTTGTATCAGAATTAACACTTTATATTAGATTTTCAGTGGATTATACAGAAGTGTAAGCTCATACAGAACCACAGAATAAGCTGAACTGGAGGGGACGTCAGGACATCAAACTAGTCCAAGCCTTTGTTCAAAGCAGGGTCAGTGAGAGCATGCTGCCCAGAGCCACATCCAGATGCATTTTGAATAATCCCAGCTATGAAAACTCCACAACCTTTCCAGGCACTCTCCCAGTGTTTTAAGATTTTTTTCCCTGTATCGAGTTGAAACTTCCCTTGTTGCAACTTGTGTCCATTGTCCCTTGCACTACTCCTCTGCATGTCAGAGAAAAATCCAGCTCCATCTTCACCATCCCTGACAGAGAGCAGTTATATCAAGAATGCCATGTCTTAGGGAGCAGCATGCCATGCAGCATGCCTGGAGGTCTCCCTTTTCCTGTGGTGGTTTCCAGCCTACTAACTCACCCTGACGGACTCTGGCTGGGCCATCACAATAATGTGTGAGGAGGCCAAAATACTTCAGAAGCAGAGAGAAATAATCATAGAATCATTTGGGTTGGAAGACACCTTCAGGATCATTTAGTTCTAACCCCTCTACCTTTCATTAGTCCAGGTTGCTCAGAGCACCACTGAACCTGGTCTTGAATACTTACAGGGATGGGGCATCCACAACTGCTCTGGGTAACCTGTTCCAGTGCCTCACCACCCTCACAGTAAATAATCTTTTCTTAATATGTAATCTAAACTGACTCTCTCTCTCATTTTGAAAACATTCCCCCTTGTCCTGCCATTACATGCTCTTGTTGTTAAAAGTCCCTCACCATTTTTCTTGTAGTCTCCCTTCAGGTACTGGAAGGCTGCAACTAAGTCGCCCTAAAGCCTCCTCTTTTCCAGACTGAACAATCCCGGTTCTCTCAGCCTTTCCTCATAGGAGAGGTGTTCCAATCCTCTAATCATCTTTGTGGCCTCCTCTGGACTCGCTCCAAGAAGGCAATGTCATTCCTGTGCTGGGGACCCCAGAGCTGGACGCAGCGCTCACCAGAGTGGAGTAGAGGGTCAGAACCCACTCTCTCGAGCTGCTGGCCACACTGCTTTTGATGCAGCCCAGGGTGTGGTTGGCTTTGGGGGCTGCAAGCACATACTGCCAGGTCGTGTCCAGCCTAATCACTTATCTGAACTCGCTGGCTACACACTTGTTCATAAATCTCAGGACGGAGCTGGTCACCTTTAGCACAAGGGCACACTGCTGACCCATGTTCATCGAGTTCTCCACCATGTCTGCTCCCATCCAAGTAGTGGCCTCCCAGCCCATACAACTGAGTGGGGTTATTCCAGCCCCCACACAGGACTCTGCATTTGCCTGTGCTGAACATAATCCACCTGCTCAAAATCCCATAATATAAAATAATCACTGCTGGAAAATACATCATAGGTCTCAATGAAAGTCATTCTCAAATCTGCTGACTAAGCCCCCTTCACTTTGAAACCTAAACGTGACGTACCAAGTAAAATCGTATTTGCAAGATCAGAACTCATATATTGATTCAAAAGACACTTTAATTTTACAGGTAGTTTTAAAATTTTCTGCTTTCATGATTCTTTAAATCTAAGAAATTACTCTGAAGTAAATATAGAAACTTTTTATTAAAACATTGCCTTCGATTATTCATTTCCCATAGTACTTTGATGTGAGAAGTTCTAGAATCAACACTAAATTGCAATTTAATCTTCTCCCAGTAGGAATTAAATGCAGTTTTAGGTACTATCCTGTAAGTTACCATACTATTAAAAATATTTAAAATATATTTAAAATGTTAAAATATTTAAAATGTTAGTTTAATATTACATCTATTTAAAAGACTTTTTCTTCCTTCTCCACATTATTGCTGAGCAACAGTCTAAAAACAAGCACAACTGTGACACCACGGAAAGTAATTTGTGTATATTCTGTCTGAATTGCTCTCAACTTGACCTCCATGGTGTAAGTTAAGCTGAGGCTTCAACCAAGAAATAAGACAATATCTGAACAGTGTTAAGAGTATTACAAGGACTACTAGCAGTGGCTGCCACTGAGCTGTCTGTCCAGTTGGCTGGATTCGGTTTTTCAGGACCTCACACCTGGAATATACCAGATACATAACTTCTGCATATAACATACCAAAGGAGAGCTGAACTATCAGCCCATGCATACAGTCAGCCACTCACAGGTGTGTACAGAGCACTCACAGGGATGTACAGAGCACTCACAGGTATGAACAGAGCACACAAAGGTATGTACAGAGCACACACAGATCATCCTGAGAAGTCCTTCCGATGTGCCCACCTGGCTAAACCTACTGAATGCACACATCAAGTCCAACACCAGAGTTGGATCTTTGCCTTCATGACCAGCTAAATTCCATGGTCATCTACATTTGTCAGCTCCTACAGACAGACAACCCAGAAACACAGAAGCACTCTGCATTTCATGATGCTGATAGACAGGGGCAGTAGGTGAGTTTCTCTTCAGTAGGGCATATTCACCTGGGCCAGGAACAGGTAGAAGCTGCAGTTTGTTACATTAAGTCATACTTTCAAATGCTGCATTTCTGCTATTAACCATAACCATGCAAAGGAAGGCACCACAAGCAGTTAGAATTACATACTGATCCCAGTCTTCTCAATTAATGTGTTAATCAGCACTGGTACCCACAGCTGTTAAGCTAAAACCCTGTGAAAAAGTGGGCAGTGCTATTGCTGCACCCTGATTTCTTGCAGGATGGGGTCAACCATACCAAATCCAAAAAGCACAAATGCTGCACACACATATCACTGTAAAACTGGTTAAGATTATGGGGTAAGAGATTTCAGAGCTTGCAACTAAACTCAGAACTACAGTTAAAATAAGTGCAAGAAGAGAAAACATTGCCCTAGTTTCTTTTAAACTATCCTGTTTCTCTTTTATGTTTCACAGCAAAAATGAAGATATTACACTTAGAGAGAAGTTCACCTCCCACAATTGCTAGAATCCCTCCACAAAACAGGTGCCAAAATACTTCATTCCATGCTTGTTTGGGCTATGAGGACAGCTGGGGAAAATATCTCTGCCCTAAAACAGAAAGTTTTTCAATCATAAGATTTTTATTATGAGATTTTTTCATGGGTTGTTTCTTCACCAACTCTTCTTTTGAAAGCATATATAATGCTCTTCTCTATATGCTGTCCTATTATTTTCTTAAATCCTCAGTTTAGACAGAAAACATGTCTTCCAAAATCCTTTTGTAAAAACAGTCTTCCAGTTCAAGATTAGGCGCATACTCTGCAAAATTACCACAATATATGATTTACCGTTGTATCTCCTTGGCTCATTTTGAAAAGAAATAGGAAAAAATTCTATCTATCGTGGTGTTAAAGCTGTGCATGAAAAAAACAGGGTACCAGATGAGAGAGTGCTGCGCTCGGAAAGTAGCGGGGACAATCTGAGCGTGTGAATAAGCCAATTTCATCTCCCCTATTTTTGATTCCTCAGCACAAATGAGTACATGAGAACCACACTGAGGACAATGATGTTAATATTACTTTGGAAGCAATTTCACACCTTTAGAGTGCACTATAAAAGTCTGCCTCCTTTTCTAACAGGACAAGGCTCAAAAGGAAACCCTGACTGTTTTTCATGCAGCTAAGTCCGTGGGTATGGGATGACTCTACAGGTCTGCAGATTTCCAAGTCAAAAGCACAGACCAGACAGGAGTTCAGTATTTTATTTCTGCCACAGAGGTCAGCAGTTAAGCAGTGACGCTATGCACTAAGTAATCCAGACATTGGGTTATTAGAGAGGCTGGTGTCACACACCAAGATATATTGCTGAAATAAAAATGTATTAAATCTTAACAGTTGTCTCATCTGTCATTGGGAGCTGCAGCCCTTGAGTACCAAAAAAGAAATGGTTTCAGAAACCTCCAAAAAAGACCAGGCTTTCCATTCCTCTGCTACAGGATCAAAACAGCAGCATTTAAATTCTAAGATTTTAATTTCAGCTGAGGTACAAGAAGGTAGCTAGTTAGTTAAACCACAGGCCAATATTGGCAAGCTTATTAAACTTCAAGAAAAATAGATTTTGTAAAATACAGCTCTTCATTTTACATAGTGTGTGCTGTTCAGTATAATTTGCATGCAAAAGCCAGGAGAATGTGATTAAAAATACCCATCTAGAGACACAGATGAAAAACTTCAAACATTTTCTGATTCCCTTCTGTTCCACTCATTATTTCAATACCTCACTACAACAAAGGAATAGATAACACTTGTCCTTGACACTAGCCTAAATTATCTTCAGTATGCAATACAATACCTATTAAATTAGGCTTATTTTAAATCAACGTCAAGGTCTGTTCAAAAGCTAAAACTCTGTGTGCCTTTTGCCTTTTATATAACACTTTCACCCCTCCTCCCATAAACTTTTCAGAGGTCTTAAAAACAATGAGATAGGGCACTTCTTTTTTAAGTAACTTCATTATCTAGATTTAAAAAAAAATCAGAGAATCTATTTACCTCTGTCATGTAAGACAACAATGTTCTTCATTTTGCGTATAATGGCAAAAATAATCAGCACATGAGACAATAATTCATTCCTCCCCTTCTTTAAATAAGGTTCTAAAAAATCTTGAATGTAAATGACTGCTTGTTCCCTCATGACTAACATTTTGTATTATTTTAACATGTAACAATAGTGAAAACACTGCAATTTAAATTACAGTAGGACTAAGCTTACAAAATTAAGAATAAAAGGTAGTGGTCCGACAGCATGAGGCTGATGGCAAATGATACATACAAGGAGATCCCTGGAGGTTGTCCCACCTTGTGGCAGTCCCCAGACACAGGGGACTTGACTCACCAGAATTATTATGTGAACCTATGCCAGATAATGAGCTCTGGTCTTAAGCAAAACACACCCATTAGATAACAATTTGAGAGTCTAGAAAAGGAGAGGATCTGTCCGAATGCCTTTAGGTTTTCTACAACCAAGAGGATTATAGTGACCTCGGTATGAATTTTAAAAAGCCTGGTGCATCCATATCCAGATGGATATCCACTGTAACCTACTAGGAAGATGCCCACAAAATACCCAGTTTAATGACACAGTAATGGAGCCCCATTAAAATACTGGGCTCCCACTGCCAAAATCACTTTCAAAACAATCTGAAACCACCTTTTCAACAATAATTTGACAAATATGGTTGCAGAAAGGCATCTCATGTATTTTCTCACCATAAAGTCACTAGAAATCAGATGCTGAGACATTGCTTTTGAAAGCTGCCTGGTAACTTTTCATATCTGACCTCTAAGTAAGTAGAGAGGACCACAGAAACAAACAAGTAGGTTAATATCATCATATCCATCTTAAAAACATGTTCACTGGAAGTCATGTGCATTTGTTTCTGTGACATGCAGGAATGACTAGCAAAGCAGATCTCTGATATTACTCTAGCAATAGTTTGCATATGTGTGTGATTCTTCACAACTTGTGGCAGAAGCCTCTGTCACTTTACAGTGCTCTCTCTTTATACAGGGATGCAGACCTAGAGCATTATGTCTAAAGAAACAGGGGCATATATAGGGACTTTGGACAGAATTATACTCCTAAATCATTTAGTGTGAAAGCTTTAAAGACTTTAGACTTCTTTTCAGAACTAATTTTGGAAAATAATTCCTTAAATCACTGTGGAAACTGGGACCAACATACCTACACCATGTGGATTAACCCAAANCCATGTGGATAAACCCAAAAAAAATTTAAAAAAAAAAAAAAAAAAAAAAGGAAAGAAATAATCAAAAGAGAAATTACAGTGGTATGCCAAATCAGTTTAAGCTACCAAATTTAGGAACACAATATCATTCTTACAGTTTACCTTGACTCACTCCATATCCATAAATGCATTTTTCAAGACATAGTATAAATGTCACCCAACCAAGGAAAGGAGGCGCAAGCATTGCCAAAACCACCAGTTTTTACTTGTGGACAAGGACTGCACTGAAAACCTCAAAATGGATCTCTTCCATCCTGTAAATCTCCTAATTCTTACCCATTTCCTCTAAGCTGATCTAGCCAATTTCTTCTCTTTTGTCTCCTAAAAAAACTACAGTCATAAGTAGCTGACACTCCATATCAGGGCAGCAGGCCTGTCCCTGATTGAAGTGTCTATATTATATTTCATAGAGAATTCAAATATTGTTGTAAGGTTATTAAAATCATTCATGATTTTATCTGTGCCAAATGGATCATTACACTGTCAACACTCATCTTTATTATGCAAAAATATGCACAACTTAACATCTTTTGTTGAGCTGGCAAAATAGTATATTCAGTAGTAACTCTGTTTTCCATTAAATTTTGCAAAAGGTTAAAGTGTGTGTGGAATATGACTACCAAAATCTCCATTCAGAAACATCACACAAAAGAAGGTGTTTGACTTGTGTAGGAAAAGATTATTTATTTTAAACCTACAGGCAAATAAACTCTTCAGATTAATTTTTAGCTTCCTTTGAATTTTACTATTGTAAGTTAAGGATTGCAATTTTTAAGGGGGACATTAGGATCTTTTTTCTTTTTCTCTCTTTTTAATTGTTCTTTCTACATGCATGTCACAATTCTACTTGATGGGAAACTCTCCACAGGCTCCAAGGTTAGCTCCAATCTTGCCTCCTACCTTCCACTCCTCTCTAAATGTCTTTCAGCAGAAACAGAAGTGAATCCAGTCTTGTTACCTTTAGCAAAAGAATAATTTCTTAGGAAGCTCCAGCCATTTTGAAAGAGCTTTTCTGACTGTCTCATTAAATCTTCATTGAATTCTTCTTTCTTTGTATTTCTTCTATGAGATTTAATCTTTGCAATTGTATGAATTTTTGGGAAACCTTTTTGGGATGCAGTTTGTATTTTGATGCCACACAAAGCAGACACACTGCATAAGGCTAAGACAGGTAGCTGGGTAAATTATGCTGTCAAAAGTGATTAACATTTAAAAGGACTAAACAGAAGAAGCAGATAATACCTCCCAGATCTGCTTTTAATTAAAACATCCTAGCAATTAATATTAAAAGGCAAAGACTGAATATGAGATAAAGCATATCTTCTAAAGAGAATAGTTTTTATGTTTTTCTTTAGGGGTCACCTTTTCTCATGTGCAAGGCCACTTTTAAATTACCTGCCTCACTGGAGACCATTCACTCATTAAAGAACTCTGCCCATGCTAAAACAAAAAAATACACATTCAATCAGAAACACTTATGCATTCATTACTTTTGTGAATGTCCTTGCTTTAAGATAATATTGCCCCTCACTAAAAAAAAACTTTATTTCGGTCTCTGTGCCTAATTGTTGTATCCCAAATGATTTCTCTACTTTCCAAAATAATTACCAAACATTATATCATCTATGCTAAAACAGTAAAAGAGTATCAACATTGAACCCCATAGGTAGGTAAAATGAACAGCACATACCAGGAAAGTCTAACACATGTAGCCTTTGCACATAAATCAAACCACCTTACGCATTCTGACAGCTCCATCTAGCCACAGCTACACAAAAGTAACCTTATCCCAGGCAGAATGAATTAATTTACATTCAGCACATACCAGCAATTGCAAAAACTCTTGTGGTCAAAAGTGCCCTTTCCAGAAAGACTATAATATTGTTTAACAATTAGATTAACACTTTCACAATCTTATCTGTGCTTCTGGTTACTTGGGTTTCAGAGAAACACAGGACAAGAAAAGTCATGTTTTTAAAGGCCCCAAAATTAGAGCATCTGGATAATGTCAGGAGCAGATGCCGAGATCAGAACTTGGCAGGAATTCCTGAGATGGGAACCTCAAACGTCTTGGGGAGAACACAGAGCAAAATGGGATATAAAACAAAAATGCAAAGCATACAGTGACAGAGTGTGAGAGAGGCAACGCGCAGGCCATGCACATGTCTGATGGAGCAGATGAGCAAGAAAAATAGTAGTCAGCTGCCAGAAGTGGGGGGAAGAGAAGGGAAGCCTCCACTTTGTTAAGCTCCAGCCCCACCAGCGAACAAATGTGCAGCTCATGGACCAGCCTCTCCCTCCCCTAGGGCAGTGCAGGCGGGCAGTGAGGTGCAGCTGATCTGCTGCGGGTGGGTGCCCCAGCTATGCTCCAATGTTACAGACTGCCTGGCCAGTGAGGAGGGTAGAGAGCAAAAAACTGGCAATTTTTCTCCATTTTCTTCCTCTTCTGTTCATCACTGACAGCTCTAATAACCCGAGATTCATCTGTATATACTGGGACACTGCATGCACTAATAAAAGTGTACATCTTTGGAAAACTAATTAGCTAACTAGCTTAGATACCCTGCTCTGTGTGTGCATGTGTGTATATATCACCTCAAAATATTAAAACAATTTGAGTACATGAACTGTCATTTCCTTACATGTTCTTATTTTCTACAATGCCAATCACCAATGACCTGACTGGTGTAAAGAGTGGCAGGCAGGGTGGTCCTTAACAGTGACCTAAGTTTCTCTCACACAGAATGGCTTTAACATCTTCCTGAGAAACCACACCAGGGTATTGAAATCCACTTTCGTTGGACCTAACTTTGGGCACACCTTTGAAAGCACTGGTCTGGTACTGTACAATGTTAACAGGGGGCTAGGCAATGTACCTCCTTTTCATATTATGAAATTCCTTATGAGCAGTGGCAAATGGCTGAAAAGGAACTTTTTAACTGTTTTAAGTTGTAGCTAATACAATTTACAGATTGCTGATAAAGCATTTTGTTCTTAAGGTGATCTAAATTAAAATTTCAAATGATGTTAGTTTACCAAGTGTATTTGAGCTGTGCTAAATCCCTTGAAACTCCAAAAGGTAAATCGTAAAGTTTCAAATATCTATTACACTTAATTCCAGAGCACTATTTCACTGTACTCCAAAGATGGACTCACTTCATATTCCCACTAAACACCCTACTTTGGATGTTCTGATACAGATATTTCTGAAGTGGGAAAGGTTGGTGAGGGTGGCACTGAGTGGTTTTGAGGATGGTTTTGGCACCCAGACTAGATAAATAACTTTGTCAAGAAGGCAAATGCCACCTAGACTGTCTCCACCATCCTTTCTCATTCAGACATCATGGAGAGATGGAAGAAAAAGAGAAGGAAAAAAACCCAAACAACAGACTAGAGGGGAAAGGAAAGTTACACTGCACTGGAACATAATTAAAAAAGATTTAACACACATGTCATTTCTAATTTGGCACTGGTAGCTTAGCATTGTTCAATACAGATATTTTATGATCTCAGATGCCTGTACCTTCAACAGTGCCCAGAGGTGAGTGGAAAATAAGCACACATGCATTTACATAAGGGAAGAAGAATGTAAACATTTATATTATACACAGCTATATCATGGCTCCATGCACCAGTCAATGGAAAGGTAATGAACTTTTTTATCTGGAACCATGTATATTGGCAGCATTAAAAGGTGACAAGGGGCTCCAGAGTGGGAGCAAGAGGCAGCAGCACAGGCACTGATGGTAAGGCAAAGGGAAAAGTCACATCGTGAGATGCAGGAGTGGCGGTTTCCAGATCTGCTCAGAAGGAATGTACAGCATGGATGTTCAGTGTATAGATGTACAGTGGATGCTGGAATTAAAGTGCATGACTCATGTTCACATATGCAACCAGCACAGTGCAGATAACAGTGGTGTATCTCAGAGTCAGCACACACAAAGCAAGACTCCCCCTCCATGGCAGGATTTAGCAGTCATTAATTTATAGATGAAATTCGGGGAGTAACTTGTGCTGAAGAGCAGGCATGACAGCCTCTTCTTCTGAGGCCACTTAATTCTGCCCCCAATAGTGCTACTGTGGCTACTCCTCCCTCACTCCCCCATCACTGCCAGGAAGCTGCAATCTTTATATATATTTCTGTTCATTCTTCATCTGTTGTTTTGCATGAAGAAAGTTAATTTATGAGTTTATTTTGGATCTGTTACCAGCTATATTCCTTCAGTTCTAATTTAGCAAATGTTATATTGAAAACGTCCATGAGGATTCAATCAAGGTTTTGGTATGTGAAGTATCCTCTGAGAAAACAACTGAGCACCATCATTTTGGTTTTCCAATAAACCCTCCCACAAGTAAACTTTAGTTCCACGTGGAGCTATTTGCGTGCTGGTTCCACTCCAAACCCATCCATAAAACTCAGGGCTGAATAAAGGTTCCTTCTTGAGTATCCCAGTTGGGAACCAGCAGATGAACCTTCTCATAACTTGGAGAAGAAACTTTGGCCCTGGTGTGAATCACTGAAGAACCAAAGCACCAGGTGTTCAAGAGGACAAGTGCATTGCTTTTTCAAGCAAGAATACAGTGGATGTCCTGGCACAATGCACTTCAGAATCACAGAATCAATTAGGCTGGAAAAGAATTCTGAGATCATCAAGTCCAGCCTTTGACCAACACCACCTTGTCAACTATACCATGGCACTAAGTGCCACATCCAGGCTCTTCTTAAATGCCTCCAGGTACAGTGACTCCACCTCCTCCACGGGCAGCCCACTCCAATGCCCAATTATTGTCTTTGTAAAGAACTTCCTGATGTCCAACCTAAACCTCCCCTGGCACAGTTTAAGACTGTGCCCTCTTGTCCTACTGCTGGTCGTCTGGGAGAAGAGACCAACCCCCACCTGCCTACAAGCTCCTTTCAGGCAGTTGTAGAGAGTGATGAGGTCTCCCCTGAGCCTCCTCAAGGTTAGACAACCCCAGCTCTCTCAGCCTCTCCTTGTAGGACTTGTGCTGCAATCCCTTCACCAGCCTCATTGCTCTCCTTTGGACACACTCCAGTACCTCAAAATCCTTCCTAAATTGAGGGGCCTAGAACTGGACACAGTACTCAAGATGTGGTTGATGTAACACAGGCTCCATACTTCCCAAAACATACTTCCATGGCACATGCCCAGCCAGAAGGACATGTATGGTTTGTATAAGGAGGAGGTTGCACCTCCATGGCCCAGATCACTCACCAAGCCCTCCAAAACACAGCAAAAAATTTTTTGAGACTTGTGAGCAAAAGCAATAAACAGTTTGATATAAGCTACCCTAAATATTGTATTGGAAGTACATTGGAATCTAATTTACACTTTGCTGATCCAAAGTACTTTTCCATGTTCACCTTCCAGCAAACATCTCCTATGAGAAAGCCCTGAATTTGAGCTTTTATGTTCAAATATAATTCCAACACTATTTTAGAACACTTTCTAAATCCTGTAAAATAAAACTATACTCAGAGAGGAAAAATAATTACAGATATTGAACAGCATGCTTGCCTTTTCACCATGTTCACTTTGATCCTAGAATCTAGCAACACAGAATAATAAAAAATAAATCTAAAAAAACCCACAAAACCAAAGCCAACCAACCAAAACCCCCAGTACTAACAATTAGAATCCATTAAAAAAAATAACCAGTTTAACCAGACTTGCCAAGACCACCGAATTAAAAAAAAAAAATGTCTTGAAATAAATACAGAAGTAAAACATTCAGTATTAAATTCCCATATCCTTTTTAATTCAAAAAGCTCACATGGAAAAAAGTATATTCAACTAAGACACTCAAGCCACAGCTTGTCATCAGAAACACTCATTCAACCCCATTTTTTTACTCAATAGCATCAAACTAGAAAAGGGTTTTGTTTTTTTAATTGGTTCATAAAAAGTCCAGTATATCTTACATGCAATTCTGCCAGGCAGAAACAGCTCAAATTCAGGAGATAGCGACTACAGTTTCCTAAATTCCTCCTACAAGATTTCCCTGCAGAGCACAGTAAGATAAGGAAACAACACAAGTTTCAGTGTTGGCAAAAGGCATTTGGTGGTGAAATCTGAAGGGATGCTTCTGCTTCCTCCTTCCTCTAATGCCTAAATGACTTTGGAAAGCTTAGATCATCTTTTGTTTTCTGCCCCCTTTGGTAACAAAATAATTTAAGACCATTTACCAACTTTGAGATGAAAAATTTCAGATCAACTATCTGTATCACCTGCCTTCTCTGCTCCCCAAAACCTGGGAACTGGTTGATTAAAAATGCAGAACTGCAACTCCCTCCACCATAACCACTGAAGCTGAGCATGAGGCAAATCATCTGGGCAGCACAGGACCTACTAGGTAACTTTTGGTCTGAGAGAATACACACAGAAACTGCCCACGGCTGCTGGCTTGGGCTTCTTAGCCTTAGCTTCTTAGTTAGGAGCCTCCTAACTTCCCAGGGAAGGGCAGAAGACTCAAACAATTCCACTGTACAGCAATTTGCTGATTTCAGAAGAACATGCTCACTTCAGAAGCAATGGAAGGACAGCCGACATCTGCACCAGCAGAGGCACCGCAGGAGGAGGAAGAGAGGAGGGGTACGTGTGCCACATATGAGCAAAGGTTACTGTTGGTAATGGAGCTCTCTGTAAAGCTCCTGCTCATACCTCTTTGTCTAATTCACCAAGTAAGAAAATTGAGACTATGCATAAAATTCTACATTCCGTGTTAAGTCATTTACCTGCAATAGGCACCAGTACTGGTGGTTACAAATTAAAAGATATTTTAAAGATACGAGTTGTGCCTGTGTTCAGACTATACTGCTTCACTGAGACACACCAGTCATCTCTGCCAGAACCCAGTTTATCAATGCCAGATAAACCTAAAGTACTAGTGTTTCACATATATACTGTAAGATGTTTTTCTGATACCCCAAAGTCTTGGATTTTGGACAGCTACTAGAACAGCAAGCCAGCAAGGAGCCCTGAGTACTACATTGCTTGGCATCTATTCAGCAGCCAGACACACTTCCTACAACCTGTGCACCAAACAGTCTTCTACCCACTCAGCTCGCTCTGTTTAGACCCTGTCATGCAGCAGACTTAACTTTGCAAGTTGACCTAAAGATTAAACCATAAAAACCATTTCCTGCAGACACATTGTATAATTTCAGACATCAATCTAAGATTATTGTTTGGGAAGCTGGTCTCTGCATACAGGCAGAGAATCCAGTGTGCTTGATGCTCCATGGCTCTCTGGAGGGTGTAGCTGTCTTGCACTAACTGCACAGACATGAGGATACCAGTTTAATTTTAGCACAAATCCAATGCCTAAAATATGAGGCAACAAATACTCATCTGTGTTACTCAACTGCAAAGATATTTCAGAAAGGGAGAGGAGCAGATTAAAAAGAAACAAAAACAAAACCACCACAACACTGTACAATTCCACTTAACAGCTGTACTTCCAATTATTAAAGTATTATATGTTAACGAATATGATACTTGCCATGTCAAATATCATTTAGATCATATAAGGAACATAAATCTACAGAACATAATTCAACGAACAACAACTATAGTAGCATTACATGCTGTGCATCATATTAACCACATGGCTTAAATCAAGCATCGTTTGACTAAAAGGCTACAAAAATGTAATTTTTGAGACCAATATGGTTGCTAATAAAGTGTCCAGCAGTTTCTTTTCAGACCAAGGCTAATGTTTTAAGCCTAATCTGAAAGCAAGAAACAAAAGGTTATGAACTGTTCATAACACAATGCATTCTATCTTTATTTCAATGTTCAATCTTTATTTTGAAGCAGTAATTCAAACTGCATCAAAATGACATGATAGGTCATTTTCACATCTTTGACTCCACAAACTAACAAGAGCTGACTGTGCTCAAGTGAAAAATGAATCCATTAGAGACAAAAATTTGGGTGCTCGGACATCTTTACTCTTGTACACATGATAAGACCTGAGATTATTTTGACAAGTGTCCTGCTGAATTAGTCAGACAGGCAATCAGTCAAGTGTTTATTAGTGTCACATAGAAGACTGTGGAAAGCTACAGCATTATTTTAATTAAAACACCGAAAGCAAGTTAGGAAAAATTCCTGTTAAAGGCACTAATAATCCACCAAACCATCTACATGACATATGTAACCATAACCACTGACTGCCCATGGGTCCTGGTGTGACCCACAGTGGTACTAACCCTCAGGAATGACATGCAGTCTAGACAAAAGCTGAAAATAAGGGCTGCCTGTCCCAGTTTCCCTGAAATTGTCCCTTAGCAGAGAATAAAGTCATGATTTGATTTTTAGCCACTGAGCCCCATGCAACTCTTGGCTGAAACTGCCCCTCACAGGCATTTACAAGGAACGCAGTCCAATTTTTCTTTGCAGGTCATTGTAGACACAACCTAGTAATGCAACCAAGTATAACTCTGCCTTCCTCAGTAAATAACTCCACTCAGTATTCCCATTATGCTCTGACAATCAACCAGGAAAGAATTTCTTAACTAGGGCAGAGCTGCCACCACGGCAGCTTTGGGAGACACAAGGGACTGCAAAAGTCAGTGTCTCTCTAGATTTAAGATTCCAGATCTGTCTGTCCATTATTAATGATCTATCTACTCTGTCCTTGTGAAATATAAAACTTTTCAAGCACTTTAAAATCCCATGCATGGGCTATTTTATATTAAAGACTTATAGTCTACAGTATCAGATTAATTAGGTGGCCGAGGTGGAGAATGGATTCAGGGAGTTGAGAGTGACAAAGCAGCAAAGCAATATAAATGGCAGCAATTCCTTTTCTCGTACCTTTGCCACCAGGCAAGAACTCAGGAATACATTCTGACTTTCTGCAAGTGGACAACAACCAAACAAAACTCAAATTAGAGTAAGCAAATACAGACTGCGTTCCCCATGTGCCACAACCCAGTGAGCACTCAGGACACGTGTGCCTTATTGCCACAGTGCCATGGCCACGATGGAGATGTAGCCACATGCCTGGAAACAGAACTGCATGAGTCAGTTTTTCTATACCACATGTCAGACAGTATATTTCCCTGTAAAAGGCCATACTTCACTGCAGACTTTTCCTTAGTTTAAATCTCCTATAACATGGATGGAAAAAGGTCCAAACCTCTCAAAGTACAAGGAACAGAGAATCATGTCAAGTGATGGCATCTCCAGAACAAATGGGAGTCTGTGTTCACAAAGAGACACATTGTGTTTGTTTTGGCTTGTTTTATAGAATCTCCAAGGAACTACCAGTGTCCATCTAACCAACAACTTGCAATGTACCACTGAAAATATATATATTGTTTTTATTTTCTCTAAGAATCAACTTAACTGACTCTCATTCTTTTCATATTATTTTAGACAGTCAATGTATTTTCTTCCCACTGGACAGAAAATGAACATATTATCTGTCCATCTTACAGGGCCCCTGACAGCCAAATAAAACATGGTTATTACTGTCAAAAATCAAATGAAATATTCTGAACATGGCAAGAAGTTATTAGCCTCATGTTCAGAAGACAAGCTAGAAATGGAAATGGGAAGGAAAAATATTTCCCCTACTTTTATAGGTTTTTGTGGGAAAATTATGTTATTTCTGCTGCTTGTTGAAATAGGTTTGAATGTGGTTTCCTTTTGCTGCGTTGAAATATCTTAATTATTCCATTAAGGAGATGCAGGATATGAATTTTTATTAATCAAAATAGTGATAAATGAGCAAGCAACTACTTTTTATTACAAAAAATTTACAATATTACTTTAATATCTTAAATTATACACACTAAATCAACAAGGTAATGTCATTTCAGTGCACAATAAATTCATGGCATGTAAGATTTGTGATATAACAGATAAACCCAGAAGCACTAAATAAAAGTAGTCACCTTTCAAACCTCCTTCCTGCTGCACTTTAAAAAAAGCCAACAACAAAACAGCATGGCTGAAATGTTCCATATACCAAGGTTGCCTACTTTAACTAGGCTCACCTATAATTAGATAGTACAATCTACTCTGCATAATAATTGAAAAACATAGAATGATGGAGCAACAGTGAAGAAAAGGGAGGTATTTTTCCTCACACTCAAGTGGTGGTAAAAACTGGAAAGTGAAGATCAGTGAGATGTCATCTCTCCCAGAATACCAGTGGGAGAAGAATTGCACTGAAAATTGTAGTTATTACAATTTTAGAGGTGGAGAGTATCCAGTATGGTGTGGGATCTCAGTGTAACTGGCTGCCAGGGACTGGTGCCAGGCAGTCCCCACCACTCACACTGCAGCCACCAGCTGCCAAAGTAACAGTTGTCTCCAACGGGTTCCTCTGAGCATCCTTACTTCCTAGAGTCATCCAGAGGGATCAATACTGTTTGATCATGAAATCACATCCCCAGATAGCACACACATAAAAATGGCATTAAAACAAATTAACTATGTAATAGCATCAGCAGCAGGCCATTTTGACACTTGAGCAGATAAGCCCACAGATACCTTCTATGTATATTAAAGACAGGTCCATGTGGAAAAGCAATTCTCAAATGTTTCTAGAAAATCAGGCATTTACTTAGGGGAAAAAAAAAAAAAGCGCACACACACTAATTACCCCTGCAAAAAACAAACAGACACCTACCAAGCAGAGATGTCTTGTATCCAACCATCACAGTATTCTGCCTCTTGCAAGCTTCACAGGAGATGCCAAAAGAACAGGGTAAAAATATTTCCTATCATCATTCTCTAGTGACCTGCAGCTCAAGGACATTCTAAGCCACAAGCACAATCTTTGTGTTTAGACTCTTTAAGGCAAAATTAAATATACATTTAAAATACAAATATTTTATACAAATATTTTGAATATTATCTAAATCCAGATTATTGGATATAGTGCTATTTATGGCACTTGTTCAGAACTGATCAGATATGTTCTTTTCAAGCAGTGCATTTCAAACCAAAACTTCCATATTATAAACCTAACCAGTTTTTCTCAATTTTTTTCTACAACAATTTGTATCAAGTTGATCCATAAAAACTACAAAACATGTTCCAAATGAGCCTGCATATCCAGAACATGTGATATGCTTGGGAATAACTTTAAGAATCCTATTTAGTTTGAAAGACTTCACTGTATTTTCAAATTTAAAGACTACTTATACCAATAGCATAATTTTTTGCATTGCTTCTTTTTCTGAGTAACAGAAACTCTGAAAGAATCCTGGGTAACAGTTTCTGACAGTGAACATCATCGAGCAGGTGCAACTGTCACTTGAAGGATCATCTTAAAAGTTCGTAATATTCACATTTTAATATAATCAGTTGTGGTTCTCTAACAGTGCAAGAGAATTAATATTCAACCTCATTCTCTCACACAATGCAGACAAATCACACAGGTTTCTTTCCGAGGTCTGGTTACTTCCAGAACACAGGTCACTTGCAATGTGTTCATCTCACTCCTCTGGAGACTCTCTTGGCCTCTCTGCAGTCTCAGTGCACAATGTAAACCCTAACCAAAGTAATAAAGAACTGCTCTGAACTTTGATGGGTTTCTCTGCACTACAAGGCACAGTCAGGGGAAGGGGGGCACCTCCCTCTGTGAAAATGTAAGTTTTGCAGTCCTAAAATGGTAGGATCATCAAGTATGTTCTCCCGATCTTCAAAGTGATAAATAGTTTTTTAGTTGTTAACTGTTTATAGTAAAAATAAAACAGCAGGAGCACAACACTTATGTTGTGTTTTCTAAGCGATTCTGGTTTTCATTATGTTAAATCATATTATATTTTACGCTCCTTTCTGAATCAAAAAAATACTAAATGAGATTTTAAAACCTTTTAAATATATCAAAGTACTTTGCAAATAAGGTTTACCTGTTCATGTTCTACGACATGATTAGGAGTCTTTCTCTAAAAGCCAGAAGTTCTGGTATTGTCATTGCATCATGCCTTTCAAACCAGGTACTTCATCGTACATATTACAATTCATATTTTTATACATCTACATTGCCACAAAAATGAGGGGAGAGGAATAGTTTTATTCATTTCTTTTCACAAATTTAACAGGTTCCACAAAAGCCTATTTGTTACTATCAAGTACCTATTCTTATTCTTTTTTTACAATTTCCAATATTCTGCAATCAAGTTAAAAAAAATATATAAAATATATGTACAATAGTAATTTCCATGGTCCTCAACAGAGGTCATTAAAGCTGAAAGCCATCTTGGATGGAATCTATAGGGTTTATGATATCTCATTTTATCAAACATAAGCATACTATCTAAACAGCATCTTACAAACTATTCAAAACTGAGTTCTCTGAGTTACCTAAGCAATTCGACCATTGATATAATTAATTTTGATGTAAATCTCTCTCAGGGACTTTAATGATCCAAGTCAGGAAAATCCAAATTAAATTAAAGAAATGTACACTGGATCTCAGAAGCTCATAAGTAATTACGTTAACAATATTTCCCCAATATTACCTCGAAATTACATATTTATAATCATTTTAAAAACAGTTAGTACTTGAAGAAACAGAGATGTTACTCAAGGACTCCTAGAAATACTTTTGAAATATTCGGTTAAGGATATTCTAGGACAATAAAGCATAATGGTTTTGCTTCTACATTATGCAAGTACCTCTCCTACTGCTCAGAAATAAGCACAGCACATAGTGTTGGGCCATAAAGTTCTAGAGGGGGTAAATGAGGACACTGATTTCCAGACCTCCTTGTATCCCCAGATGAAATCAAAAGCTTCTCACATGGGACTGGCATGCTCATGGCTACGCCAGCCTTCTCCACTGCAGACTTCTTGGAAGAAGAGAGAGGGACAGTGTGAGAACCTGGAGAAGCAACATCCAGCCCAAAAGAAGTGTACCACAGCATGAAAGCACCCTGAAGGAAAAGAGATTAAAAGGTAGAACTGCAGGCAAAGACAGCAAAATCTATTTCCAGAACCAGTTACAATTCATGTTTTTTCCCTCAAACCTTACTCAGGAAAAGCAAAAACACAAGATGAGTAAGGCATTACTGGTGCAGTCTGTAATCAGGGTGACCTCACATATACCAATGTAGAACTAAGTTGTATAAAATCTATCTTATGTATACAAAGAATGTTTATTCGACTCAGATGCAGTCTTCACATGTACAAGAAAAGTGTCTATAAAATATTTCGGAAGACAGGTCAGAGAGATGAATATTAAAAATTTGATAATTCTATTTCAGCAAAGCAGCTTGATAGATGGCACTTTTATGCTGTAACCTAATAAAATACTCTATTTTGTTCCTCCCGCCAGAAGAATATTACACTTAAAAGTAGATCTAATTAAAAATAGCAGGGGATGAGGTTTGTATCAAAGACTAGACTGTGCAGATGGTGATCCCCAGACACCACCAGGCTGCACCTACAGCTGAGGCAAGGCCCCTGTACCTGGCAGCTTCCCACTCATGCCCGCAGGACAGGGAGGTGACTAATGGGCTCTGTCTAATGGTAAAGTAAATGAATCAGCTCAAGTTCCTCATCTGAAACACTAGACAGAGTTTGGTTTCAAAGAGGTCTTCAGGCTTCAGAAAGCTCTGCAAGGAATGATGCCATTAACATTTCTCAAAAGCCTTCAGCCCTGTGGCAGGTCAGCATGAAGATGACCCTGCATGTCCTTCCAGGCTAGCTCCATTTGCAAGACCAGTTTGGAGACACTGGCTAGAGGGGTTTTGGCTACCAAGCTGCACCTACATGGAGCACACACTGTGACAGCCCACGCAGCTCCCACAGGCTCACGGAGGCTGCAGGAGCAGTGGGTGTATGGGGTGACCCAGCAGCAAACCCCACAGGAGAACGTGAGCTACTTCAGAGCAGGAACAGCAGCGTACTGACAGCAAAAAACACAATTCACAAGGAAGAAACTGATGGAATCTCACACTCTTTGCAGCAACACCTCCTTTCTGAAACTCCCAGGATGAGGGGATTCAAAAGGCAGGTGGCATAGGAGGTCCCCTGGGGAAGGATCTCCTTCACCAGTCACCTGGAGGACACAAACAGGTACAAGTCCCCCAAGAGGAAGCAAAGATTACCTGAACTGGAAGATTGGTTTTCCGAGTAACACATCACTTACACACTCCTTTCTTTCTGAAATACTAAGGAAAATTTTCCTCAAAAAGACAGACAAGCATCATTAGCCAGAGAGCTAAACACTATGTACTATTCTTTCAGGAGATACCTAACTTGTGTAGAGGGTTACAGAGATGCAAAACTAGATTATGAAAGTCCACATATTAAGCAGTTTTGAAAACTTGAATTGAAAAAGACCCTTGAGATCTTCAAAAATGAAGGTTCAGGAGTAAATTAATCCTACTAGCTTTGCTGGAAGTGTATGCACAGAAAGACCTCAGTAATTTTCTTACAGGATGAGATTTTCAATACAGGTGGAGTAACGTGAAGGTAAAATCTTAACAGTAATCTATTTCTGCCCTGCAATTCCTCCAGATCATTCCCTACCCACTAAGGTACTGGCCTGGACAAAAACCCCATTGTGTTCTCTTTCTTTCCTGTCTCTCTGTACTGGCACAAGAGACATGGATGTGGCAGACAGTGAACTTCAAGGGTTTCAATACACTCCTTGTCACTACTTATCTTCCAGGTATGGTGAAGAAGCACAGGTTTTCAAATTCACCATCTCCCAACAGTTCTTTTGTATTTTTCCTCCATGTTGAGTTCCAAGTAGCCTTAGTCCCTGCAATGTACTTATTTCCAACCCTAGCAGTAGCAACATATACCTTGCTGCAGATTTTATGAATGCTAGCAGAAGCCATAACAATGAGCAAAAGTGACAACCGAAGCAAAAAACATTCATTCTGATTTTTTTTTTAAATTTCTGCGATACTGAACAAATACTTTTTGCATATATCCTCACAGTAAAATGTTAAAGTAGTTTACATCACAGCCATAAGCCAGTATGTGAGGTTGCTTCTTTATTACAAGAAATACTTACAGAGAGAAAGGATAGAAAAGGGCAAAATAAATAAAAAAATAAATAAATAAAAAGGAGGTTATAATTTACAATGAGGGCTGCTCAATTTGTAGCAAATAATTCTTCAGAGAAGCAAAAAAATATCCTAATAACAGACCCATTGTGTATTTCATATCGTAAAATCTCATAATTTGGAGCATGCAAACTCTGCCCTCCCTCTCCTCAACAGAACAATTTGGTATTTCAATCCTAAAGTAATAAAACATACAAACGGCTTCATTTACTTGAAGAAATCTGATGAACCTTCATCTACATTCAAGCTCTTTATTGCTCAGATTTGACACAGGAGTCCACTTAAAGCTCAACAGGAATTTCTAAATGGCTCTTTGTGTGACACACTGGCTCTAGAAGCATCTTTTGCCTTTGTTTTTACTTTACTATTTCTACTTTATGGAAAAAGTTAGCAACAATCTAAATAGCCATCTTGTTCTGGAACTAATATGTTTAAATGCAAGAAATAAACAGAAAAGCCTCTATGCCTCGCAAAGCCCCCTGCACTTTCAAAAAAGGAAATTTAAAAAGAAATTCAGCTATTTCTAAATTTCTAAAAGAATGTGGTTTTTCTCCTGTTGTTTCACCATCTTTCACTGAATTGGGCATTTTAACTCAGTCCACTGTTTTTCTCAAATATTTTTTTTGCCTTTTAAAAGTATAAGATTAATACAAAGAAGGAACTTTTTCAAATCCCCTAATTGTTGTAGGCATACTATACTTTAGCTAGTCAAACTGTCTTTTACAGATCTGCAAGAAACCAATCAAAACTGTCTTGTCATAGATAAACAGAGCCAGGAACTTCAAGAAAAATACTGAAAAAGCTTTCAGTATTGCGCTGCAAGCAAGCCAAATGGAAATCCCATTGATGCAGAGTAGTCAAATGGCCTGTCTGTATACATCCATCCTTCCTAGATGAATGATTTCAACTGTCAGATAAACACAGGGCAAAATGGCAAGAATAAAGGTCTGAAAACAGAAATCTGATGTATTGATTGTGATATACAAAGATAGCAAAGTTTGTATGAGCGATGACTTTCATAAGTTATTAATACACCTTGTCTCCCCTTTTTATTGCTCCCTCTCCCTGAGTGTAACACATCCAGTCATTTTGTTAAAAAGATAGTATTTCATTTCACAAATCACAGACACTCTGCTGAAATGCCAATTACTAACACCACTACCCATCACTGACTCTGGTATTACTAGGCATTTTTTAATATGGTAAAAAGCAACTATTTTTCCATCTTAAAATATGGCTGTATTAAAACACAAAACAAGTATCACATAAATACATCTTTCAGTTAAAGAATAGATTTTAATCTTGGTGTAGTGATTTAATAACAGAAAACTGCCAAGAAATCCAGGGTGAAAGCCGTATATTATAGAAAATGCAAAAGAAAAGTGGATTGATGTAAGATAACCATGAAATGTTTAAAAGTCCAAAGGAAAAAAATACTTTTTATTCAAGGACTGTTGCCCTAATTTTAGATCTAATTTGACACATTGAATTCTGTGTGTCTCTAAAAGAACAAAACAGGAAGCAACCACATCCCACTCGATACACTTGAATGAGACCTATTAAGTTGAATGATGTTTGCTTCAGGCCATAAACAGCAATACAATATTCATCAAAGCTCACCAAATTAAACTTTTCTCCCACTTGCTTACCTCTGGCTCAGCTGATTTCCCCTAAAAGTAAAATGATTTTGCACTGAGAGTTGATACAATGGCTTATTGACAAACCAAAGAAACCAGGAAAAGCCACCCTATAATGTGAAAGTATTTAATTCACATAAATTTAGAGAGAAAGGTAAACTACTTAATAGGCTAATACATATATTCTTTAGAAAGAGTTCTAGACACATCAATCATTCCCTCAGCAGTCTTCCACTAACATAAATGTGTGCTTTGTTTTTAATGAGTTGCATAAATATTAGACCTTTGGAAGTGACACATTAGCAGAGTCTATCAATCTGTTCACTCTAATCAACAAAAGAACCACAATGTCTCTTGAAACTACTGGATTACCCAGTGCTTGTTCATCTTGGGGTTCCTGCAGCAGCAAACAGGCTGCACATCCACAAAATTGTGAGGATCACAATCAAGTCCCTGTTCTGTATAGTACAATGGGGAGAATCAAGTAGGAGAAACCCAACTGTCTTCAAACTCACCACTTAACAGCAGGGACAGGCTGCAATTGGTGGGCAGGTGGCTTCAGCACAACGTGGCAGGAGGGTTAATGAACCTTCCAGTGTTCATGCAAATCATGGCCTCCAGAAGTCAGTAATATCTGGAGGCCTTATATGAACAATAACTTCAGCCACCCACACAAAAGGTTTTTCTCTCAAGTTTCTAAGTCTATTGATCTACATTTATGGAAAACATGCGACTATGGTACTTTTAAAGCAAGATTTAAAATGTTCCTATTCTTGGCAGAAACCAACTGTCTTTGCATTTACCTTTGCCTGGTTATGGCTTGATTGCTTCTAATGGACAGAGTTGTAAAAGGAATAACACAGCAATAAAAACCCCACAGGTTCATGTTGTATTTCAGTTTAGCATGAGAGGGAGGAGGACAGGATTGCTGCTCATTATATGGTACCAACACTAACTCTGTAAAAGAAAATGGCTCAACAAAGGAATGATTCAGTCTCTCAGAATACTTAACAAGTACCTCTCACCATAAGGATATGCTTCCAGAAGAACTGCACTCTAATTTACACTGCTATTCTATACTTTAATAGACTTTCTTACTCATCCACCAAAAAATACAGATAAACAATTAAAAAACATTGCTCCCAGAACAGCAACGTGATTTGACCTTGCTCACTTACCGAAACTAAAAGTACACACATGAACAACAAAAAAGCACTTCTGCAGTAAATGTCGCTAGTAGAAAACACAACAGATGTGGATACCATTTAGAAATGTTCACATATGACCCACAATGTGATTTTCTAGATTAGATTTAAGTAGAGTTTTATACCAATTCTGCAGAGAAATATGATTTGTAATAACAGTCATTTTTTCAGTTTGCTCATATTTCAAAATGTTCTGCTAAAAATCACAGCTCCTCAGTTTATGGTTGACTGGGTCAGACAAATTCAGTAGGGGTTATGTACCATTAATACCACAATAAAAGGACGTGTATTAGTGTGTATAATTATTGAAAATGTTTTTATTAAACCAATGGTTCTTTGTTTCCCTACAAAGAAAAAAACTATGCTGACAGGTATAAAACAAAGGTTGAAATCTACTATTACTAAACAACACATATACCATTCAGTGCAAAGGCAACAGAAAGCATGCAGAACCTTCACATCTATAGGAAAGTAGTGTACAATTATACTCAGTCTATGCAAGATAACAAAATGTAGTTCACATTATGCTTTCCAAGATACAGCTTGTAGCAATGCACTGTTCAAGAGACCTTCAAAAGATCTTTAGAGTGTAGGTTAAGAAGTTAAAACTGAGGCCAACAGGGAGAGCCAAACCTGATGTGGTCTACAGCCTTGTAACCACTCAGAGGGCTTGCCTATGAGACAGTTAAAGCTGGCAAACAGTGACTTGAGGGGCATTCCAGAAAAAAAAAGTTTAGAATATGCTACATGTAAAGCATTAAATATGATACCTTGACTTGCTCTTCCATTATAATTCTCCCTATTGGTTATTTACTGGACACTGATAATTTTCCTGGAATAAAAATTGAAATAAAAAAGCCTTGAATTACTCCATTTCTGATATCACTTTCATGTAAAACATGCACAATATGCTTTTTTTAAGGTGCCAAAAATGAAAAAATAGGACTTGGATAACACACTTCCAACATTTTACTAGGTAAATTCAATCCTAGTGCCAGATTTACTCTTTTAGGCAAAAATTGAAGGAAAACAAGCATCAAACACTGGCACACATTCATGAAAAATGCTACAGTGAATTTATGAAAAAGAAGGTTTTCATTTTTGCATCGATAAATTCCATTCTACGTTCTCTGTCAATAATGTGCAAAAGTCAAAAGCATATAACATCTTTGAGAACAGGACTTTGAACTTTGTGTGCGTGGCATAAGCTTCCTCCTGTGCTTCTGAAAGTCCTCAAGTATTTGGATTCCTCCCGTAAGGCATCTTTCAGAGTTCATTCTAAGTCCACCTTCTCTAATAATAAATCCAGTATTTGGAAATCTGTAGCAATACATTTTGGCATGAGTACCTGATTAGCTATATGTTTGCACACCACTGTATTATGACCTTTTCAATACTATAGTGATCAGACACTTTCTAAAATCCTTGGACTTGACACACATGTATATGCTGATCACCTTGTAAAAACATACTAAGATAGCAACTTATTTTCTCATTTCACATGCCCCATTCTCCCCATAGCAAAATTTCAGACATTTTTGGCTTTAGCAAAACCATAGAAGCACTGAAGTACAAAAAAAACCTGTCTAAAACAATGGGCTTTCATCTCCAGCCTTGGAACACCCAGTGGTCTGTGAACCACTCATAGAAAAGGAATGCCCTCAAAAAAGGAATTATGAAAATCAAACAGTACTAATATGCCAGGAGTGTTTCACTAGCACACTCCAAAGGTCTCTGCAAGTCAGAGGAAGTGAAAAAATATTCTAAAAGACCATGAAAAAATGCTTGTAAAAAAAGGTCTTGCAACTTTGTGTTTGCATTACCATTTTAAATCACCTAATGTTCTACTTTGAACAAATAACATAACATAGCGAATCCTGGCAGAACCCACTGTAACTCAAGTTAGAAATGAACATATCACAAACACAATTATGTTTGCTCCTCAATAACTGGAACTGCTGTCACACCAGTGTAACTCCACAACTTCCTCCCAGTACTAAGGGGACTGTGAAGCTACCAAGATATCTGTTTCATCTCTCTTGGACAGATAAGCTTTAATACAAGATTATCTGATACTAAGTTTGCATCTCCACAGAAATGTCCAAATTATATTACTTAGCATTCCAAGGCAACCCAAGGTTTCATGATGAAAGATAGTGCCTGTAACAGGCTATTAAGAGTCTAAAAGCCCATGAAAGTGAATCCAGAAATCTGTAAAACAGAACAGAAACCTGTATTCCTCAATTCCAGTCCTACATTTTATTCAGTAGGGACATCACCTTTCACATTTCTAAAACCACAATTTGAAAAACAAAACATGAACAGCACCTGCCCAGCATGTCAGAAATTTGGTTCCCACATTTCTTATCCATTTCTGTCTTCAAGCTGCTCACAATGCTTGCAGAATTTAGATTTCATAGGATACCTACGAACCGCATCCCAATAAAAGTAGAGAAGAACATGAGTCATTATCTCTAAATCAATATATTTTATTCACTGCTAATCCCAAGCAGTTAACCTTTTAAGAAGGTTTGTATTTGACAAAAAAAAAAAATCATAAGGCCTCTTTTAAGATCTGTGAGGAAAACCCAGGACATATTAACCAGAAGAAAGCACGTCTCCAAAACAGTTCTTCAAAGTTCATATCCAGTAGAAAGATTGTGTAAAGAGATGAAAAAGTGCCTGACATCATCATCATGATATAAACATATGAACATGAGAAATAAAAACCCAAGATTTTTCCAGAAGTTACAGTAACATAGTTTACTACCAGGGCTGATATGCATAAAAAATTAAATTTAACTGATGAGAAACTTTGAGGAAGAGCAATGAAAATGACTACAAGACGGTTTTTATTTAAAATGTTATAATTAGCTGTGCAAAAATAATTCTTCACAAGATGCTGTTTCATACTTGGCATTATAGCGAAGCCTACAGTCTGTATAAATGATGTCACAGGCAAAAACAAGCCCAAAGAAACTCTAATCTGAGCCTGGAGAAGACGTCCTAGGTCAGGATCAGCAAGTAGCAGTAACAGCTAAGCTGGTTTTCAGAAATAAACTGTTCCGTTGGCCATATGTATGCAAAGATATTTTTGTACATAAAATACAGTTAATAAGCAATCCAGATAACTAAGAGCCACCAGTGCCAGCCTGTACACGTGATGCTCGTGGGACACTCTCAGTACATGAGCCTGAACACAGCATTGCAAACAGACTGGTGATATTTCCTGTGAGCTCAAACATATCATCCCAGTTTCATAAAGTACAGTAAGACACATGCAAGTCAAGCACATGGCTGGACAAGACAGTGTAACACCAGTACCACAGAGATGAAAACTGCCTGTTGGACACAGTTATCCCAAATTCCAGCACTCTGCCTGAAAAATAAAACACTTTTTTCTAATAACATAGACTCATATAACTAGAAAATTAATACCAGATAAAAAGCAGGGATACAAGTTTACCAAATATTGGCATCTCCTGAACACCATAACTAATTTGGAATCACTTGGCACTAATTTTTCTGCAAAATCACCAGTGAATGGCAGCTGAAACAACTGCCTTCCTGACCTTGTCAGACACAAGACTTGGCACATTTCTGGTCTGCCCTAACAAGCATCCTCTGTTTTACATGAATTGGCTGGTATCTACATTTGAGTGTCAACTAAACAATGACCAAACATCTCCCAGTTAAATTCCATGTACAGTCAAGACAAGAATATTTATAGATAGGAGCTAATGCCAGCATTAGGGCTAATGCCAGCATCAGCCCAACAGCTCATGGACTGAGACCAATTTTTCACTTTAACTCATAGAATCCTAGAATCGTTATGGTTGGAAAAGACATCCAATGCTGGCTAAACACCACCTTGTCAACTAAACCATAGCACTAAATGCCACATCCAGTAATTTCTTGAAAACTTCCAGGGATGGTGACTCTACCACGTCCTTGGGCAGCCCATTCCAATCCTTAACCTCCCTTTTAGTGAAAAAATTCTTCCCAGTGTCTAACTAGAACCTCCCCGGGCACACCATGAGGCCATGTCCTCTTGTCCTGTCAGTAGCTGCCTGGGAGAAGAGCCTGACCTCCACCTGGCTACAACCTCCTTTCAGGTAGTTTTAGAGAGTGATAAGGTCTCCTCTGAGCCTCCTTTTCTCCAGGCTAAACAACCCCAGCTCCCTCAGCCACTCCTCACAGGAGTTACTCTCTAAACCCATCACCAGCTTCAATGCCTTTTCAGGACTTGCTCCAGCACCTCAACGTCTTTCTTGTAGTGAGGGGCCCAGAACTGGACATACTCAGCACTCGAGGTTTGGCCTCACCAGTGCTGAGTCCAGAGGGACAATCACATCCGTAGTCTCACTGGCCACACTATTTTAGATATAGGGCAGGATGCCATTGGCCTTCTTGGCCACTTGGACACACTGCTGGCTCATGTTCAGCTGCTGTCCACCAGCACACCCAGCTTCTTTTCTGTCAGGCAGCTTTCCAGATGCTCTTTCCCCAGCCTGTAGTAATGTATGGGATTGTTGTGACCCAAGTGCAGGACTCAGCACTTAAATTGCCACCCTCAATACAGAACACAGTAAGGGTGAACACTGTTTCCACTCTAAGTCTGAATTTTCTTCAATAGCTAAGTCTGAATCCCATCCCTCAAGCTCTTTATAATATATTATGGGTTTATAATTTTCCAGACAGCACATTAATCCCCATATATCAACAGATATGCAAGTTTCAGCATTTCTTACTCTCCCTACCCAGAATCTCCCTAGAGAGAAAATTTCATTAACAGTAAGATCAAAAGTAAACTACTATAATTTAAAGACCCAACAAACATTGCAATGTTTTAAGAAATACGAGTCCAGTATCCTCAGTAATGTTCAGGAGAAACAAACTGCAGATGAGAAAAAATAAGTTCAAGTTTCTCCTTACTCATTCCAGCTCCTCCCCTCCCAATGAACAGAGACATGTACAAACCCAGACCCTTCATACACTGCCCTTGCCTTGCTCCCCTGTACCCTTCCAGGCCAGGCAACACCTTGTCCCCAGAGACAGTGATTGGTGAACTCCTCATAATGTTAACTTGTCAGATATGGGCAAGAAAGGTCCACCCAAGACTGGTAATGACAACAAAACAGCTTTTGTTGGAAAAAAATTAATCAAGTAATGTGGTAATACTATCTCTTGTCTTCTGTTATCAAGGCCTAAGTGTTAAAAGAGCTTCTAGATAACACACCACCACTGCTGCAAGCAGTCACAAGCTACAGCACACATGTTTTTCAGACATCCATTTTGGTGGGAATATTCACTTTTCAGGACCTAACGTTCAGTTCAAAATCTGAAAATTACTCCCTCTTGAGAAGACTCAGTCATACAAATTAGGACTTACACAAGAGAGTAAGCAAAAATTTCCAAGATTTATGAGCACGTAGAATACTAGGTGCTCAGAAAATTCACCTAAGTACAATAGGGCACCTGGCATAGGTAGCCCCTGACATGCAAAAAGGTCAACAGAGTTGGGGCCTGTGCTTCATATGGGATGGCACCATGTCAGTCAGATTAAAAGGTTACTTTTCATACATGTCTTTCAAGTAACATGTCTGTATGGAAATGTTTCCTACACACAGCTACATCTTCAGTGCAAAGTGCATGTGGAGTAGCACGACATCAATGGGAATCTTACTTAGAAGGGGATGTTCTGTTAACTGGAAGACAGCAAAGCAGATTACAAATCACAAAGCTGTCAGAGTATAAGCAACCTCTTTCCATTCACAGTGGCTCAGGTAGCTATATGGGAAGCATAGGCTCATAATGTAAATATTGATGGCATGACGGCATTACCAAAAGAAAAAATCTCTTGGTTGTAAATTAAATTGGCTTATTTCTTGTCTTTTGTTAGTGCATATTGAAATGGTACATGTTTATAGGACATTCAGTTACACTTATTATGAAAAATATTTTAAAGACATCATAATCCCATTTTTAAGACAGGAAGGACATATCTCCAAAACCTAAGTTAATGAAGAGGCAAAAATATGGGTGCATTTTTTTAGAAGAATGATTATAAAACAGTAATAATCTTGTGGAACTCTATTGCTTTCTGCCTTTATTTTTAGGACCCTTATGTTGAGGGGGGGGGAAGGAACTCAAGAAATATCACAGAATGTTCAAGAATTTCAGAGCCTTAATTAATATTTGTGATGTAGGCTAGTCCTGCTGGTTTTTCTTTTTAACATGCTTGGAAACGCTATTTGCTTTCGTATAGAACAGAGTAGAACAAAAGTTCTTGAAAGATATGAAATAGCTTCATGAACTAAGGTGTGGTGGCTTTTGGTTTTTAAACCTTTTTCCAAAACAAAACATTTACACTCAGACTGCTTGATCACTCAACAAGCTTCCCTCAGCTGGCAGTTTACACCAAATCAAGATGAACAGAAGCCATACAGGTCCAAAATGTGTCAAATCTGTGCAGCAGTCAAAGAGAAATGTACCAGCATTTGGGAGCCGTGGCACGCACACATTCGCTGTCAATCAAGTACTGCTGATGTGAAGGTAAATACCATCAAACTTAATGAGGTGAAGCTTTTGGTTTTTGCTCTTCTCCCTAGTCTCTATGCATTATTCTAGGAAAGAACAGGGCTACAGATACCTTTATTGTGTGCCCACAGAACCAAAAGGTCACATTCTGCAAAACAACACAGAAGCTCTGAGATAACAGGAGGGCCATTTACTTATCCCTCAAACAAAGATTGTCGTATTTTTATCTCGATTGTTCATCTATAGAAGAGTCGCTTTCTTCTTCTAACTTCAAAAATATTTAAATTTTTCATATTCTACATTTAAGAATTGTTCTGAAAGTCTACACTGTGGTAGGAAAAACCAAGTGGAATACAAAACTGGACTGGTATGTAAGATGTAAGCTATTTCTACCAAACTGATACACTATACTGGGATAAGACCAGCATATTTTTTATATTAATAGATATATATATATTTCACCATATCGGTGTATTCTTATCAAATCTGAACACATTTCTCAAAGTAGTTGTAAACTGTCCCTACAATACTTTTAGCCTTAATCACTGTCCTGATCAGTTTTTAAAACTAAGAATGGTCCTCATTTTTTAATAGAAGCAGAAACACACAACTCGAAAAAATAATATTCTTCCTAAATTATTAAAATATTTCAGCTGTAGATAAAAATATTTCCAGCATGTCTGCATTGCATTGATACAGATGACAGCACTGTCTGTTCCACTCTGCATGCTTTACAGTATCTGGCACTGGTAGCAGTGGTGTCTACTTATGGATGAGGGAAGGCAGAAAGAGCTGGAAGCAAAAGACCTTGCAAATAGCATTTCAGAGCTTTTAACACGTATAAATCAACAAGGTTAATGAGATCCTATTACCATTAATTTTACTTTTATTTGCAATGGTTTTAAATCAATATAGAAACTGCAATCCACCTAACTAAATCTATGCAGTGCTTCCCAAACAGGCCATGAATGTATCACTATTTGCTGCTTGGGTTCCCTCCACAGACACGGACTCATATGCCCACACAGCATAAAGTCAGGATATCTCAAAATATAAAGTATGTATAGAGCACAAACTCTTCATAAAGGCAAACCATGCCTGCACTACACACTGCCAGCTTCTCACCTATTTTAAAAAGTGCACTTAATTCCTTTAAGTGACTAAGCTGTCTTTGCCATTCAAGACACTTCTTCTCTCTCAGCACTTTTCTTACCATTAAATGGAATTTTCTGACTAGGCTTCTGGGAGAGGCCTGCAGGCTGACCTCCCATGGAGCACCTACACCATCTCAGTAATTAAAAATTTAAATACCATGTTCTTACATCCACTTCCAACTTACTCTAATTTACACTTTCTGGTAGTTATCAAATGGTCAATGTCATGATCTAATTACACACCAAAAGAAGAAGAAAAGGCTGAACAATTGTTATTATTCCCGGCAGCCCCATCTGGGCTGTAACCTCACAGTATTTAACAGATAAGCCCTGGTACAATATACTTGACATTTACATTTTCAAATGTATGTTCCATCCAACTGCCCTCAAAATATTGGTTTAATTAAGATATAGGACATTAGTGGCCAGAATCACTTCACTAAAAAGGCATATGTTAAATAGTCCAATAACCAGTATAATATAATTGAGCTCTGTCACTTGGAAAACCATTGCTTAACTAGGAGAAAAATCAATATTCCCTCTTCTCACAATGCTTTCCATTTCATTCTGTGCAATCAAAGCTGCACCAGAAATGCATACTGAATACAGTCAGCAATACTGGAGAAACATAAAGAATACACTAAGATTTAAGCATGATTTTAGAGCAGTGGGTTTATTAATAATAATTCAACATCTAACATGGCATTTAATCAAGGTTTAAAACATTTATCTCTCCCAGTGAACAAAGACGGAAGTTACTGAATGCTATTATCAATATGAAGAAAAAGCAGCACTGATACCCATTAAGCACAAAGAAAGGCAAACATGACAAAAATGAAGAGAAACTAAAGGTCAACATTATAGGATAGAAATCAAAATGCAAAACATGCATTCCAATCATTCCTGCTGCTTTAGGTGCTGAAATAATGCTCTGCAGAAAGTGGCTCAATTCACAGGGTCGTATTACCAATCATAAATCTTTCTTATAATGAAAAACGCATAAAGGGGAAAAATGCACGTTATTATTTTGCATGTCACAGAAATTTTCAGCAATTTTGATAGATTTAGCACTTCTCTAAACAATTAGGATAAGAAAAAAAATATTTATCGTAATGCTGCAGAAACCAGCAACAATGCATNATTTTTCCATCTTAAATAGAGACTCCCTCGATTTCCACCCTTCAGCAAGAGAGAGAAACATACTCTCTGTATACCCATTTCCTGTTGCAGTGTTTCTTGAGCTCTCATTAATGGATCCTTCTCCTCATTCCTAAAACACTGACACAGAACCCTCCCCCATGTGCCACTTACCACCCACCTTCCAGAGGAACTCAGAAATGATGACTCTAAAAATTCCTACCCTCTGATCTTACTACAAGGAATAGCCTCCACATTACCTTTACTCAAACCAGTCCAGAAGTCAGTATTAGAATTAAATTATGCCTTTTATATGCACTTTATATATGAGCATTCTAGTCAGGAAAAGCCACACATATGCATTCAAAACCAAGTATTAACTTTGAGAAATTAAGATCAAGAAAAACCAAATGCATAACAAAATCTCCTGCAACTTTCTTATCACCCATTGTCATCCAAAAACGGAATTCTGTGCCTGGTGTTAACCATCTTAAAGAGATTGTTTGTCTGTTTGCTTGATTGGTTTTGCTTGGGTTTTTTGTTTTTGGTTTTTTGGGGTTTTTTTTTGCTATTGTTACTTCTTCAGCACCTCAATCCCATCTTTCCCCAACCACTCAAACAATCAACATGCAATACTGGATCCCATAATTCAGTGTCAATTGCTCTAAAATGATGCTAACAGCTCATAGCAAACACTGTAAAAGGACACAGTTTGTATTGCAGCCTGAAGGCAGTGGGCAGAGGCTTGGGCACCAGATTCTGGTCTTACAAAATGCTGGTGGCTCCTGCTCTAGAGAAATGGTGGGACTCATTGCAGAGCCAGGAGAAACAGAGACAAACAGACAAACTCAGAAGAAAATTAGTGAATATGCAACTTGGTTCCCTCCCCGTTTTACTCTTGAGAATATTTTTGGTTCTGCTTCCACATGTGTTTGCCTTACCTGATGTACAGACTCTTGCCACAAGAATTCAATAAACATATGTAGGAGATTTTGTATTTTCTGCTGGGATCTCACTCAGAGCACAACTTTATAGTGAAGTTGCATTAGCAGCTAGTGACATGAATGGTTTTAATCCTGGATTGTTTTCATACACAGTTTGAACAACCTGAAATAGTTCTCTACTGAAAAAGACAGAGGAGTGTAGTGGTTTGACCCTGGCTGGATGCCAGGTACCCACTAAATCTGTTCTCTCACTCCCCTCTGCAAATGGACAGAGGAGAGAAAACATAATGAAGAGTTCATGAGTTGAGATAAGGACCACGAGAGATCCCTCATCGTTCACCATAACTGGCAAAACAGACTCCAAATGAGGATATTAATTAAACTTATTATTAACAGAATCAGAGCTTAAGAATAAGAAGTAAAAATAAATCTTAAAGACACATTTTCCCCCACTCCCCTCCTTCCAAGTTCTACCTCCTCGTCAGCAGAGCAGGGAGATGGGAATCGTGGTTGTGATCTGTTGTTCTTTCTGCTGCTGCTCAGAGAGAGGGACCTTCCCTTGCATCCCATGGGTTCCCTCCCACGGGAGACAGTCCTTCATGAACTGCCTCAGTATGAGTCCATCTCATGGGAACAGTCCTTCTTCAGACACTGCTGCCACACGGATCACTCTTCCACAGGGTCGGTCCTTTAGGCACAGGCTGTTCCAGTGTGGGTCCCCCACAGGTCACAAGTCTTGCCAGGAAATCCTGCTCCAGCGTGGGCTCCTCTCCCCATGGTCTGCAGGTCCCTGCCAGGATCCTGCTCCAACATGGGTGTCCCACAGCGTCACAGCCTCCTTCCAGCATCCACCTGCTCTGGCATGGGCTCCTCCACTGGCTGCAGGTGAATCTCTGCACCCCTGTGGTCCCCCATGGGCTGCAGGGGCACAGCTGCTCCACCATGGTCTTCACCACGGGCTGCAGGGGAACCTCAGCTCCAGGGCCTGGAGCACCTCCTGCCCCTCCTTGTCCACTGCCCTGGGTGTCTGCATTCTTGTTCACATGTTCTCACTCTGCTCTTCTCAGGCTTCCATCTTCATCTAACCTTCACTTTTTTTTATTCCTTCTTAAATATGTTATCACAGAGGTGTTACTGTCACTCCTGATTAGCTCAGCCTCAGCCAACAGCGGGTCTATCCTGGAGCCGGCTGGCATTGGCTCTGCTGAACATGGGGGAAGCTTCCAGCAGCTTCTCAAAGAAGCTTCCCCTATAGCCTCCCCACCCACCCCCTGCTACCAAAACCTGGCCACAGAAACACAATACAAGGAATTTATCTCAAGACACAGCTATAAAATACACTTCCTTTTGACAGCCAAAGATGTAGGTTAAGGTTTTTCTTCTGCAGAGAATGTTAATAATTTTCAACATAGCTCCATTTTAATTTGGAACAAATACTCAATATTAAGACCTATTATTAACACTGAATTACTATTACTTTTCATTTTTCTTTTCTTAAAGGTAATTGCCCTCCTGCTCCGGGCGGATCAATGTACTACAAACACTGAAAAACTTCATACCCCTGAATCAGCCCAGCAAGTAGCAAGGAGTCAGCTGAACTGATGAGCAGGGAACTAACTGAAACTGTTGAACATTTTCTTCTCAGCGCAAAGATAACTTGCGTATTCACAAAACTAAAGAGTGCAAAAAAGAAATCTCCCATTTTCCCAGAAACATTTCTCACCAGCCACAGAAAGGGCCACATTACCTACGTGCACAATTAAGACTACAGCAAATGAATTAGAACTCAATAGATAAGCTGTTTGTACTGACCAAGCATATACCTACCACCTGCCTGCTACCAATACCTTAATTTCACCATAAAAGTGTAACGAAGAACGCACATTTTACTTTGCACAGTATTAGGCTCATTTATTCTTATCACACAAGTACATCATACCTGCCTTCCTGAAATCTTTCCATGCTGTTTCTTTCAGGAAAGATTTGGCTTTTTACCATTTACTTGGTAAAGTTACTTGGTTGACTTGATAGCATTTTGACTTTGTAGCATAATAAGCACGTATTTCTAAATACTGTTTCCTAATAAAAAACTAAGGGACTGAAAACTGCCCAGATAGCTGCACACCTGTCCATAGCTGTGTTCAAACACACAGCCACCTGCTGCAACAACGTCCAGAAGGTGGCAAGAGGAGGGAAAGAAAACCAACTGCACAGATGAGGAAATCAGTGACAAGTAAACTAGAAGGAATATAACAAATCCGGTTTTACAATGCAAAGTAGTGTTCAACACAAAAGTACAAAAGGGATTGCAATAGTACAATGTGGATAAAAAAAGCAAAAAGGCAAAAAGACAAAGTTTTTTTGTCTGTTTCTGGTGTCTTCATGTCTTCTTGTGGCCCATACCTAATCTAAAGAGAAGAAGCTACAGGAGACAATGGTGGCACCATAAAGTTAAAGCACTAGATATCATTTCTTCTCGAGCTCTATGCTATGTTCATAATAAATAAAAAAAAAAGGAAACCTAGCCAAATATTTTCCAGAAACAACTCCAAAGGATGCATTTCATATTTAATTATTGCTGTGCTTGTGGGTTGGTTTGGGTTTTTTCCTAGAGTCTTTTATATGAAAATTCACATTCAGTTACTTTAAGCATGCAACAAATTCAAACAAGGATTCTTTAAAGATCATTTAAAGAATATAAGGATAATTTAAAGATATATGAAGTCCAAAGACATCAGAATAATTCATTTATTAGCAACACCTAAGATACCTTAATAAATAATATCACTTGCTTCTGATTATTATTAAAATCATAGTGGAAACTAAAGTGAGAATTAAATTATTTCCTGCTTATTCACAGTTAGAATTTTATTGGTTTGTTACTACACTGACACCACTATAGTTATAGGAATTATTTTTTATTGCTTTATTGTATGAACATTTTATAGCTTTAAAGAAGCACTGTTATGCAGCTTTTACTTTTAACCTGATTTCTTGCTCTTTGGGACGTAATGAAGATGAGTTCAGCATAAACTAAGGAAAATAAAGCAAGGTCCCAGTCAGCAACCCCCCATACAACAGCTTGTGTGTTAAAGACAGGGGTAGGAGCTCAGTGATACAAAAATTTATTAATTCTCTTGAAAATATACTATCTCTATTCCAGACTCACAGGAGGAAATATATGCATTTTCAGCATATTTAATAAGTGTAATAATTGAAATGCTTAGAAGTTGGAGTGATAAAAAGCTACATTTATCTTTTCCAGCACATTAGTGTACAATTACAGCTGGTCTAAAAATAGGCAAAGTTACTCATAGCTGAAAAGATCAAAAATTGTATCACTTGAATGACTTGGTTTATTTTTAGGCCAGTCTTAAAAAGATCAAGAATTTCAGTAGATTAGGAAAAAATGTAATTGCTGTTAGTAGTCAAGCAGACATATTTTTTTTAACTGAATACTAAAGCTAGGAACTTATAAAAACTGTTTTATATAGATCATGAAATAATCTCCAATTTATTCAACTTGTCAATAAAAGACAAGTTTATTAACTCAGCCAAGAATAGTAACACTACTTTTTTGGAAGGCATACAAGCAAATTAGACCTCTCATACTTTGAAATTACCGTTTTAAAAAACATTGATAGTTCACATTTTCTCACTATATCTAATGAAACAAAATGCCTGTTTATGCATTTTTAAGCATACTATGTATAAAACAAACTTCCAATGAATTAACATAATCTGTAGAGAAACCCAATTTTCTCCCCTGCATGTGCAGGTGAATCCACAGAACAGATCGATATCTCCCATTGCGAGTGTGGCTCAGTGTTTCTAAGCAACCTTGCTCTGTCATCTTCTGTGACAAAAACAAGTGAAGAGTTTGAACTGCAGTCTGTTAGAGCTGTGAATACTAATGACTAACCAAAAAAAGGTAAAAAAAAAAAAAAAGGCATCTTTTTGGTTTCTGAATGGAACCTAAAGAAACAAGAATTACAAAAAATATTTACTGAAATGAAAATTCAAACAATTAAATTTAATCATGTCTTCAATAATTATCTAAGAAATGAGAATACAGATTTCAAACAACCAAATCAGGTAATTATTTGTTTCATATGCAGGACGTAATATTCATGAAGATTTTCATCCTCAAAATCTGCAAGCACACAACTAGAGATGGCACTGTTTCTTGAACACAGAATTTACTTTAATCCTGTTACTGCTTCCAAAAAGCTAACTCACATTAGCAGGAAATTAGTTGTTCTGATCTCACCAGCCAGGTGCATCATGCACCATCACACAATAGTATTGGAAAATGCAAATGATCAAAGCAGCAAGCACACAGCTATTCTACTCCAAGAAGTAGTTTGAAGTTATGTAATGATTACTTATTTTCAGAAATTGCATTTTGAGACTTGCAGGACCTACAAGATAGAGTAACAGGTCAGAAATTTGCCTACTATTCCTTGCTCACCACTCCGAATTTTGTCTAATACATAAGAAATATGTAAGGAGGGAGAAAAAAACCCATGTGTCTTTTCACAATCATTGGGGGATGTGATGAAATCATACATACCAATTCTCTGTAAAACTACACAATTAGCAATTCAGCAAAACAAAACCCTATTCTTTAGAAGAGCAGTAATTATATTGCTTAGGCACTAAAAGTGTCTCAAAAGAAAGTGAATATTTTTCCAGAAAATTGAGCAAACTTTGACAGTTTCCTGCTTACCAGAAATCAGAAGAAAAATATGACTGCTCACATACCCTGTTGGTTGAAGCAAGATTATCAACCATTAATATTTTGTCTTTTAAGGACAAAATCTCTGTGTTTGACTGTACCAAAGTTACAGACTCCTCTCTTCTACTGCGATTTGTCCAGGACAAAATGAAAACACACTAAAAACCATCAATAGTTAAAGCACTTTCTAAAAAGGAATCTGAAATCTTGCTGCTAAGTATAGAAAGCAAGAAGAGCAAGAATATGAAAATTGAGGACATATAAGCTTATTTTTTATTCCTGTGCCAGAACACCACGGTGCCCACAGGGCTGACCAGGTGCAAGCACAAGTCAGAGAATCTCAGCACTGTTGGTGCTCACGGTGCTGTACCATCCCCTGCAATGAGCTGACACACTGCTTGACACCACCAAACATATGTCTAAAAGCAAGATCTTCACCATGAGAGGAGAGAGTGAAGACAGTCTATGTATTTAGCTTTTAACCATCTTTGTTCCCAAACATAATTCAGAAAATTATGAACTATGCTAAAGCAAACACCCATCTTGTATGCACTGTTCCTGTATCTTTGCTCAGTTGCACTTTTCATATTTTAGGAATGGACACCAAAAGTTAATTAATCCTCTCATAACTGTCAGTATAACCCATTCCCCTTTAAAAAAAAGAAAAAAAACCCAACACATACACCAAAAAACAAAGACCGTAAGAGTAAATCTGTCTTAAAACCTGTTCTGCATTGGTGTTTTCACTTGTGAAGTTGATGACTTCAATGTATTCTAATGCAAACTAAGTAATATAAGTAGTGGCCACAACTGAATGTACAAAAATTGCTGAAGTTCTCAGAGCTTTTCACAGAATATTCTGAGTTGGAAGGGACCCACAGGGGATCTGCAACACAAACTGCATTTAACTATACATATTGGCTGATCTCAAGAATGGGGGAACAGGGGGAAGGGTGGATTTATATGATTACTTAAGTTCTAACAACTATTAACAAATTACATATTTTTCCCCCCTACAACCTCCCTTAAGTGTTTTCTGTTTGTTACATCTTTGATGTGTGACTGTCTCCATGTTAATCGTGCAGACCCAGAGTCTTTGAGCCTGGCAGCATCCCGGGCTTTCTCAGGCAATGCAAACACAAGAAGCAGGAGATTTGTTGAAATCACAGATGTTCTGCTACAGCTTTTTTAGAGGCTTTGCTATTGCTCAACTGACATTTTAAGAGACAGGATTTAAGGACAGTCACAAAGTAGCTAAAAATGGATTTTGCATACACAAGATTTGCCAATGGCCTGAAAATTCAGTATACAGTATTATACAAACATAGAAGATATAATCCTAATACTGTCAAGATGCTTTTTTGGAACAACTAATAGATTTTCACCAGGTAGCAGAGATTTTCAGTATATTTTCTACAGCAATATGTAGGACAACAAAGCATTCTGCTGATGTAAGATTATGAAAACATAATTTCAAACGTACAGCAAATTGAAAATGGGAAGCTCTGGAAGAAACTTATATATATTTGCACTAACAAAATTATATTTGAAGCACTTATTCACAGAAAAAAAATCTTCCACCATAGTATCACTAAAAAGTAAATCAAAATACTGTAAAAAATACTTTATAAGAGCACAAGGCATATCAGTAATTTACGAAAGAGTTCCTTTACACTTATTAGTTTTATGCAACATTACCTAGAGATTGATATGTAAGTTATCATATTGATCTACTCTCCAAAACTGAAAGCAATACACACTAGAGAGAGAATGTATAATGAATTCATAAACTATGAAATTGCAATCTCATTACCATAGTAATCCCATACTACATAGGATTGTTCTGACAGCAATGGGGGCTCTAACCAAGGAGCCAAGAATCTGGCACTAAGGGTACACTGAGGTTTTCTGGGATATAGAAGTGAAAGAACAAGCCACTGGCTGAACTTCTAAAACATTTCTTTTCCCATAAAACATCTAATGAAGCTGTCTCTAGGAGAAAACTTTGCTAATAAGATTATAAATCCCCTTCTTGGCTCTAACAGAGGTCACTTGAGGGGTTCTCAATATCTCTGAGAAGAGACTTACTTGTACAGAATTTGTGTCATCTTTGACAAAGTGATGCTAAAATGCATCAATAAAACAAGTAAGCCAGGATTTGAAGTGATAGATAACTTTTATTAGACCACACAGTTGTTAATAATAATACTAACAATAATAATAATGATGAAACGTTTTGGCACACATAAATCCTTCCTGAAGTGTGAAGCAAAACCCAGGCTTTTAAAAGAATGTAGAACACTGCACAAGCATAAATAATCCTCACTTCTCATTTTTAATTTCTAAGTAGAATAAAGTAGGGATTTTTTCCATTAGGTAAATTTCATCTTGTAACACTTCATTAGTCCAAATAATGAACAGATTATGCAAGAATGCACAAGAAAGCTTAGAAAACTATAAAAACTTTTCCACAAGGGTTTCTAGTGTTCCACATTAAAAGAACACAACCTGGGATCCCTCTCACGTGCCTCAGAACCTTACACTGAGACAGGACATCCTTCTCAACCCCAACCATTTCACATCTCTTTGCTGAGGTCCAATTGGTCTTCTCTCCACAATTTGCAAAGCTCTTGGACATAATTACACCTTATAGGAAAAATGATCTTAGAAATGACATTTCAAGTCCTCTCTCTTCCTTGCCTTGCTGAGACTCACTATAGATGGCAAGCAAGATAGAATTAACCAAAGAAGCTCGTCTATATCGTGCAGTTAGGAGATAATCACCAATTACTGCTTCAGACAAATCTGATTTAGCCTTACTGCAAAAGAAGAATTGTATGATGGGGAGAGAAAGGGGGAAAAAGACCTTAAGATTTTGATAAAGCAAACCGATTTTCTACTAAGAAAATCAAATTTTATACTTGAAGTGTTCTCCCCTGATTAATACCACTGTATTTTCTAAAGAAATTCTAAACTAAATTGAGTTACTGATCAGTTGGGGGTTTTATTCAATTCACTGCTGGCAGCCATTTCTCTTTATCTAAGTATTTATATATTAAAAATAATAATAAATGGTCATCACCATGAAAGCTGAGTGCTTTACAAATTCTAAGAGGAATGTAATAAATGACTTCCTTGTTTCACTGAAAGCCTTGTTTAAAGTGAGTTTCTCTATAATTAGATGAAATATGGTAAAAAAGAAATACACACTGATTTGCACTGTTTGATAAGAAACACCTTGTTCTACAGTATAATTTATTTCTATCAAAAAATCACTATGCATTAATTCTACTTAACTTCGACATTTATTTTTATTGCATATCTTCACATTATGAAGAACAAAAGGAAAACCAAGCAATATCTGGGGAATTCTAACATCAATGCTTTCTAAGATTTAAATTGAAATCACTGGTTGTTGAGAATGATTATGGCAACCTACCAATCGAGTGATGAGCAGCCCAATACTGTCCATCTACACTGCAGGGTGGAAATTTGGGTCCATAAAGAAAAAAAAAAAGTATGTTAAAACTTTAATAAAAGTATATAAAACTTCCATTGTCCACAAAGATGTTCACTTCATTTTCTCCATGTTTACTAAGGTGTTGCCCAATGGTAGACTTAGCTATGCAAAAATAATTCTCCCAGACATAACCTGTAAATACATTCATCACCAATCAATCATTGAACTAAAATTTTCTCAGAAATTATAAACAGTATTATAGTCTTGCCTCCTCAAAAACAAGCAAAAAAATAAGAACCATGTTCTAAAGAAGAGCTTATCACAGATAACGAGAACCCAAAGGTGTACCTATAATTTTATGACATTGTGATGTAACACGTGGTTATCAAATTAGAGGAGGAACAGCAAATAGCAGCAGATTCTCTGACTGAATGAACTGGGAAGATCTATATGTGGGCAAAATTATCTCTGATTCTAAAATAGGCTTTAATATACTATTGAATATACTAATATACATACAAGGTATAAAAACACATTATCATTTTTACCAGACACATAATTCCTATTTATGACACACAACATTGTGTATCATCTGTAATCACCAATTTAGATTATAAAAACCCTCAAGCAGTGGAACCAATAAATCACAGAATAGCTTAGAGCTATTAGAAAACATTAATTCTATTCTCAAAGCTAAATTACATTTTGCAATTTCTATCAATGGGTTTGAATGGAACCTTGAAATGATTAATGTTTTATCAGAGATAGCCCAGGCAGTGTACACAGAGGCTGCCATTTGGAATTTAATGCTGGTGCTGTGTGAGTGACCAAGTAAAAACTGATAGACTTATCACCAGTCCCAGCACTGTTGAGCACAACAGATTGCAAAAGCAAGCCATGGATTTGTAATTAAGTCTGCAAGCTAGCAGGCTCAATATTTGGTGGTTGACATGAGGTATTGCTAGCCACAACTCTGTAACAGTCCCAATACACCTGTGCCAGGGAAAAATTCACCTTTAATTGGTATGAGCATAATTGAAATGTATGCATGTAATTCAGGTGTCTGAACCAAGGCTCCCTCTGCTGTCAGATGAACTTCCAGCAACAGAGACCCAGAGCACACCTGGCAGTGTTCTCCATGTGCTATGTACTCATACTCTCAATGTAAGAATAAAAACAATTAAGTCACATAGTGTGACTATTCCTCTTAGAGTTCCCCACTCAGGAGTGAGGTTGCACAGAAGAAAACTTCAGACTGGTCTGTCCAGCCATCTGCTACAAGAAGGTGAAAAAAGCAGCATTTTAATACAGAAGAAGTGACATAACGGTACCACAGGCTTGGGGACAATGACATTCATGGTGACTGAAAAATGCAGTAAAGCAAAGAGCAGAAGAATATCTACAGCTTCTGATCTCAAGTCGCTACAATCGATCTTTTGTAATGGTTGTATTAAACACAGTGACTGAGGTGCACAGTGGATGGCAAAATTACCAGCACAGGGAGAGTATGAAAAAGAGTCACATGTCCCAAACAGTGGAGTGTACTTGGAGGAAAGAGGCAAAAATTAAACATGGAAAAATAAGAAGATAAGTGATCTTATATCACAGGATTAAAAATAAGCTGAAGTCTATAAATTCTGAAGTGAGACATCTAAAGAGGAACAAGACATCTCCAGAGAGTTAAGCATCATTTACTACAAGCCTCAGCACAGCATCCAATAATGATGCAAGTAGTGGCTGTTTTCCAACCTTTAGAATACACTATGGAAGATTCTTTACAACTAATTGCTAGTCTGCTTAGCTCATTTAAGGCAAATACAGATAAATGTATATGCATAATGCATGTAAAGAGAGAAAAACTGATATTGTGGTAAAGCTACTTATGGATAAGGCTATTGTTAAGAATAAAAAAATGTATTTTGTTTAATTCCTTTTCTGCTTCATAAACAAAATTTTCTGTAACAATTAATTACACATTATCCAAAAATCACCTATCAATATTTTTCCTGAAGAAAAAGAAACAAAGTATTTCAAAATATTTTGACTATTTTTAGAATTTTTCACATACAAGCAACTTGTGTCTATATTACCTGTGCATAAATATCTCTTCAAAATCAGTAGTAAATTTTAACATTAATTTTCTTTCCTCACAGAAGAACTTCTTCACATGAAAGTACTGAATGGGCTTCATTTAGCTTTGTGTTTGCCTAAAAGTGGCATTATATTTTCAGTTGTGCCATGTTTTCAGTAAAATTTCTATTAACTTTTTCTTCCCTCAGTTGAACTAGAAATTAAATCCTGTCACTAAAGCAAAAAGCAAACTGTTCTCAAACAAAGGACTTCATATATAGTGTAAAAGACCTTGTTAGAAAAAAAAAATCAAGTAGCAGAGAGAATAATCATGGAAATCATTGTCACCTTTAAAACAACACAACTATGTTGATCTTCCTACTTCTAAAATTCCTTCTCCAAAGAACTACTTCAGCAAGCTTATGAGGGAAAAGGTATCTGTAAAGTTTGATTGTGCCAATTACAGCAAGTTTCACTAATTGGTATCAGAAGCTGGTGAGAAAAGTTAGGTTTTCATTTCTTTGCATCTTCTAATCTGAAGACAGGTGAAATGCTTTAATCAGTTGCAAACTATATTTTAATCAAATAAGTGCTACTGTTTTCCTACCAGACACTTTTAAAAAAAGTTAGACCTCTACTAAACATGGAAGGAAGCATCTCTTTTGCCCTTGCCAAGTGCCAGCATTACAGGTCACAACTCAAAAAAATTAAGTGAGGAGGTGTGCCACTGGATTCCTTCTGAACATCAAGACCTCCCTAGATCAAGAAGCCTTTATCTGAAATGCTTTTGACTCAACTATATATTTCTGTTCAATCAGACCACTGTCAAAAATTTACTGATAAAAGGATTACTAGTAAAAACAATTTTTAGCAATTCACTGCTTTGTTCATCCACTCCTTGGCTAACAGCCATCCTCATAAAAAATGATTTAGATAAGAAAAAAGTTTACCATTTTTTTCAGTTTAGATGACTTAAAAGCCCCGCAGTAGCAGGAATCTGAGAGTCTGATTTCCATTACAGGAAAACTAAAAGGTAAGCCAAAGATTAAGAAATTACAATTTTCATCAAAATTTGCTACTTTGAAAAAGGTTATCACCCTAAATGAGAATGAGGAGGAGAAAAAAAATAACACTTTTGGCTAACAAAGGCTTTTGTGAAATCACTCCTGCTTTTTCTCACGGCTCTGTGAGAAAGCCAAGATGAATTTCTTTTAAGTTTTCATTATAGCTATTTCTACTGTTCCCTTCTCTCATGTCTTTTTTTCTTCTTTCATTACCTGGTTTCCTCCACTGTTCAAACATACATCCAGATGGGCAGCACCTTCCTTCCTGCCCGGGTTCCAGCACATCTGTTGTTGCAGGGCCACTCAATAGAAAAAAGTGGTGTGAGTCAATTCAGTCCTACACCAGCCTTTCCTGTGCCCACTGTCCCCAGCTGATGTCCTGTACTGCTAAAACTAGTCTAATATCTGGACAACAGAGCTGTTGTCCAAACCTGACCTCCTCCAATCCCCTTTGGTACGTTGTTATACAGAAACTCAAACTCCAAATGTTTAAGTTTAATTTAATGAGAACAACTCCCACAAAACATTTTTATTATGAAAAACACAATTTTTAATCCTAATACGTAATTATGTAGATGTTGCCTTTTTTTTTCTGTCCTGTAAGATTAAAGTATTTAGTGGAGTTTACCTCTTTGAATTTGCAAGGTTTCTTTGCCTACTTCCTTAGCCCATTTTCTATACCAGAAGGACTTATACCAAATTGCAGAGAATCTCTGAAGGTGGCAGTAAAAAAATCAAACTGCAACTGAAATAGAGACCCTCTGTCGGATCACATATGAATTTTCTAAATAAATGGCAACCATCTCTGAAGACCAGGATATCTCTTCTGGTCATAAAAAGCAAAGCCTAACCAAGAGATAACACAGACTTTTGGTTTCAGCATTATGATGACTTTTGTAAAATGGTTTGTTGCTATTTGTTCCAGTATGTTTCATCTAAGTATTCAATAGCTGCACTATGTTTGGCATACTAAGCCTTTCTGATTTACACTAGTCCCATTAATTTAAAAGTAATAAACCCAAGTAGAGAAAGTCACATTTCTTTTGTTCAGGAAATAAAACTGCCTTCAGCAATAGTCAATTCATATAGATTACTTAGTGCAAATATAACCATAATCTCATTTTACTGTATCTCCTAGAAAGGCTTCAACTTGAAAAGAAAATCAGCTTCCAGGGAACAAGACAATCAACAGTTCATGTAAGAATTTAAGATACAATAGCATAAGTTAGAACATACATGTGTATATATGCGTACAAAATATATATGCACGTGTCACCCAGACCCTATTATCACTTAAAGGAGTAGGGGAAACTGTGTAATGTATGTAGGAACAAAATTACACAAAGATTGTACACACATTTGTTTAGCTCAGTTAAAGCTGTTCTTGAAACTCTAAGGAAATCCTTCTTATCGCAAAAGCCAAAAAAGGAAACAGTGTAAGTGCAAATACAAGGCAAAAATTAACAATTAAGAAAATTCTTAAACATATTTAAAGATAAGGAGTAAGGAAATTATGAGTTCTTTTCCATCCACTTTTATTAAAAGGAAGCAGAGTTGAGACATTTGCAATGCCAAGGAGTTAAACAGATGTATGAAAAACATCAGTAACTCAAAGGTCAAAACAGGATAATGGAAAACAATGAAGTTTTTCTCTTTTTTTCCCCCTCACAATTAGAATTCAGCAACAATATGTAATGAGTGCTTGGTCAAATTATTATTTCAATTGGTAATATCATAACTTCCCGAAATCCCAAGTTTACATAAGGTAGAGCTAAGAAGAGTTTGAGACTTAACTGTTTGGTCTTCCTCAGTAAAGAGAAAATAGAAAAAGAAAGAAGCATTTTATCTTCTGAAGGTTTTACTCCTTCCCTTTTTAAAATCCTCAACAACTAAACACACACAACATTAGCAACACCTCTACAAGCATGGAAGCCTAGAAAAATGCCAAGAAGGATCCATATCCCATTGCAATCATCTCATCCCATTCAAACCCAGACTCAGCAAAGCATTTAATACTCAAGGTTAAATTTCAGTTTAAATAGTTGCAATGAAATGAACGTAACTGCTCCCTATCCAAGTGCCTTACTGTGTCTACAGAGAGGAAATCGCATATTTTATGGATACAGAAAAGTGTGGAAGTCATATGTAAAAAAAAATTTTAAAAAGGTAGCAGGAGCTGGCATGAGTACAGAAACTGCCCATCATTTGGGGATACCCTCCAAAAGCATCCACCATTACATAAGAAATAGAAGGCATAGAAGGATCTAATTGTCAATACTCAAACTAAAAGTTCACAGTCTCATTAATTTGAGTAAAACAAAATCACTAAGCTTAATAAGTTTTAATTAGATGCTGCTGGGTAAGTAACAGTGCCTCACTTACTATTGCTTGGATAAATAATATCCATTGAGCATTTGCTTAGAACACAAAAATTTTCTGATACTGTGTGGCTGTACTTTGAATAAATCAAGTTTTTAATCACAGAGATTACCATCTTGTAGTGCAACCTCCCTCAGCTGGGCGACCCACACCAATGCCAAGCTCAGGGGCTCAGGAATGGGGCTGAGGGGAAACTGGCCTCAGATCTCTGCTACTGACACTGACGTGTTCAAGGTATAAGCAATTTAGAGTGACTCATCTTCAAAGTCACCTACAAAATAAGACAGTTTTGATCATTTTCAGAGGTTGTGTGAAGCTACTCACTCCCAAGGAGAAGAGCTGGGACACGTGGCAGGTTCAGTACTGTCTGATACACAGGATGGTATTTAAATTTTCATACAGACACCAATTAAATAAAAGTGACCCATTTTAGAAGTGCCTCTGTTATGCTTCCAGCCCTGAGAAAGGAAAAATATACTTTCTTGATACGATTGTTTAAAACAAAAAATCCACGTGCTTTGCATTTTTTAATTAGGATTCTGCTTCTCTCAAACAGTAATCTTTTCTGAGATAATTTATACAGGAAATATATTTTCATTGTCTAGACCCTAATGACAGACTAACAGGGATGTTCTGGGACTCATTTGAGGCTGCAAATAGAGGGTATTCTCAGAGGGCCTCAGGAGTCATTCACAGCTGAGCACTGGCCACACCACAAGGGACTCTTGGGAATGGGGCTCACAAATGCTTCTTCCAAGCAGAAGAACAGGACCACCAACCAAGTATTTGTCCATGGGTTACTCGATTAAAGCTTCCATGGTGAGTAATATGGGCCTGGCGACTGCAGAGCAGGACCTGATCCTAGAGGCCACATGTTGGCAGCACACATCAGGGCAGCCCGCCTGTGATGGATGGGAAAAGACCCTTGACATTGCAAGAGCTTCCTTGCTTTTATCCATTTATTTGCTTGACTCAATATTATCTGAGAGCACATTTGAATTTAATTTCCTTCAGTTTTAACACACAATTTTCTTTTAAAAGAAAATCACATTTAGAAAAAGCCCACTGCATCTGGTGCTCACAGATAAGATCTCAGCTGAGCTGAGATGGCTCTATTCATGACACCATGGCTTACCCCCCACCACACATCAATACAATCTCCCTGCAAGCGTTTGATATACTCCCAACACCAGCATGGCTCTCACTGAACTTATGCAAGGATACTAAATGACCTTCTCCAAGTAATATCCTGCCTGGGCATGAAGTTTCCAGCAGACAGAGCCCTGGACAGCAGAGAACCGAGCCAGGCAGCATATGTAAAGATGTTTGGAGGTACACAGATTCCATTATTGCTGAGTGGCATGAGGATGAAAGCACAGACGCCCAACAAAGCAGTATCTAATAAAATCAATGGTCAAGAGTCAGAAACAGTGGTGTCAGAGAGAAAAGTCACCCAAAATAAACATTTTGCACATGGGCAGAAATCCACCTGCAAGCTTACTTTTTTTTATGCTTTTGTGTGATTGCCTAGGATGCACTCCTTGTTCCTTACAGAAAGAAGAAATACTTAAGCTTATTACATTTCTAGTTGTCAGAATACACAACGGAATATTCTGGAATATAGATTTAGGCCCCCTTACAAAACAACCTGAGTATACATACCCCAAAATGTTGTAGTTCAGCAAGCCTCAAAGAGAAGCATTTGTACAATCCATTCTAGATAAAAATTCAAAGATACCATGTGAAAGAAGACCTGTCAGCTCATGCTGAGAAAGCTGAAACAGAGGTGATTCTCTTACTATACACTGTATTAAATATTTTCTTCCTCTGAGTTGTGAAGACCAGTCAAAGCATTTTTCTTAGCAATACTCCACTATAAATACCCCACATATAAAATATCCTTTAAATATTTAAAATGTATATATGTATATAAAAAATAAATATACACACACATACACAACTGAGGCTTTCCATAAATCTCTATCATTACAGATATTTTTCCTTTTAATGTCTCACACAAGACAGATGTACAAACCATTTTTCTACTTCTGTACAGCCTCAAGTATAATAAGTCTTTATGGCCTGAAATATGAGCTTTTAACAACATTTGTGCAGTTAGAAAATATAACTCAGCTTCCTAATCACTGTAGGGAGCAAGAGTTTTTTCAAAAGTACTACCTATTGTAAATACGTATTAGTGGCACAATGTTAAAATGATTATATTTTTATTTAATTACAATCCACTCTACATGGCAGTTCACATAGCCTACATCACAATTAATCTTGATTAGTGAAACCTGCAGCATAGTACTGTTCAGAGTAATCAGGATGATTATACAACATATGATCTTTATGTTTCTGTTTTGTCTCCAAAGCAGTTATCAGATACTTATCAATTTTCTAGCCCGGAAGAAAGTTTAGACAGGATGGCAACATGGGAACCAGCTAACCTGAATGCATCTCACTTGGGCTGCAGAAAAACCATAAAACCAAAAAGATTGATCTTGCAGCATTTTTGGTTTTTATGTTTTTTGAAAAACCTGCACTGACGGAACCCATAGAAATTGATTCTTCAGAAAGAAACACCAGTTTTAATACACTTTCATTCAGCTTAAACATTCCCCTAAGGATCATCAGTAGCTGGGGGCACGTTCATTTTATTCACCTCTTGTGCCAAGTAAAGCAGGCACTTTTACTAATAATGTCTCAAATGGATGCTTATGACAGGAGGGCAGATAAAAGAAAGAAATCTTTTTAAAGGAGAGGAAAGGAGGGTAGAGACTTGGACCAGGTAATAAAAGGTCCTGAGTAAGAAGAATGAGGAACTGGNGTGGCTTCCAGAAATTTACATTTTCTTAGCTCTTTGTATCATGGCAAATGTTTAATTCACGTGGCTAACTTAAGCAAAACCTCCCCAACCTCTGTTTCAATAAAAGAGCCAAGACAAAAGCAAGGCAAGATGGAAGAAGCTGGAAGAGAGCAAGTGAAATAGATGCAATTCAGTAGAAACATGTAGGAAAGTCTTGACCAGCCAATATCTGTGCTCTCCCAGGAATGGGGCTGGAAAATATTCCTCTTAGGTATAGCACTGGTTAAACTTGTGGATTATCTCCTGCTTACCTGCATGCAAAGTGAGACAGGGAAATACTCTGCTCCTATGTGTTACAGCATTAGCAGAGGTTTGGGCAGCAGAACTAAGCTCTCCATAATCAACTGAAGCCGAATGTGGTTTCCAGTTTGCATTTCAGAGCCATAAGAAATTTCACCCAAGAAGAAAAAGACTTATAAACTACTATATGGAAACTTAAAATGTACATACAAAGCTTTAATTCTAGCATTGTTTCATGTGCAGTGCTTCATTTGGCTAATTATTTTCATCTTATTCTGTAATTCTTCACAATCTACATGAGTACCTGTTGTTACTTCACACATACAGGCAGAGACTTTTGAGACTGTGTGAAGGAGGCAAACAAGCAATAAAATCAACAGTAAAAGACTAATTTTGCCAAAGTCTGAAGTTTTCAGGTGTATATATACATCTATACACATGTATTATGAAAGAGAAATACAAATACCTGTTCTTGGAATCAGATAATAAATGTTGTATGTCCATATTATTTTGTGCCTATATTCCAAGTTAGCTTCGTGAGCAATATTTTCCCTAAGAACAATTTATATCCTAGATGTGAAATGCCTCAATAAAACTCTGTATTATTTGTGAACACGGCCTGACAATAAAACAGCACTTCTTTCCTGCCCTTAACTGAACCTCAGAACTTCCAGTAGGACGCTCCTGCATTTATGATCTAATCAGCAGGGTCAACGAGAGCCACTGACCATGAAATGGAAAGAAGCGTTTCAGTGGTTATATAATGACACCTTAACGTGCTTCTTGTTAATCAATTACTGCCATTAGCAAGTGTCTGAAGAAGGAAGACTTGCAACGACTCCGCAATGAGGCAGTTAACAACAACTGCGGGTATGCAAAAAAAAACCCCAAAACCAAAAAACATAAACAAACAAAAAAACAACCACCTAAAGAAATACGGAAAGAATTAAAAATCAGAAAAACAATTACTCCACAGATGTTCGAGTCCCAAGCAGCCTGGTAACCTAAAGCTATGTAACTGTGTTAGTAATTTCAAGTTCCTCGAGAAAGTGCTGTAGTGGTGTCACTGCAAATAATATAAAACAGATGTTAAATGTTTTACCAATATATTCATTATACATTATGTACATTCCCTGAAATTTCATTTTTATAAATTTATCCAGTCACAGTATGTCATTTAGCTTTGCTTCATTTTTAGAACTTTTTTTACTTCCATCCTACCAGGAAGAACAGTTTTATCCACATAGGAAATTCCATGTGTAAACATAAATTCTCACAGTGAAACAACTGTTCCACTAGAAAGTATAGCCCAAGTCTGTACATACAAAAAAAGAAACCACACTATATAAGACTTTAATAGTTTTTTTTACTTTTTATCATTTTGCTAATCCTCATTCATCTACAAGTTAATAAATTAATTCATGTTAATTAAATAATTAGAATGAAGACTCCTCTGACCAGGAACTTCATTTCTGTAAAGTGCTGATCTCATTGACTGTTCCCTATAAGTGATAATGACAGAGCTTAACTATGAACAGTGACATTAGAACATTAGAATACTGTGCTCTTCTGGGAATATAGATATCACAGTCAGTATAGTTCATCTTAAATATTGCAATAAATACACCCTCCAGAAAGCAGCCAACTCATACATTTTTACAAACCTCAGTGACCTCTGTAATAATACAGAAGGTTTCTTTATCCTGGGAGTCAAGCTACCATTTCTCAACCTCTGCTGCACTTACCGGGATTTCCCACTAGCACAGCCTACACAATCTCCAATCAATAAACTAGAAACCAATGTAAAAATCGCAGCTGAAGTATGTGATATTGTCAGAGACAGCATGACAGCAGTTCTCTGCACTATGTCTAAGTAGCTATACAGAAAGCACACGCAGTCAGGCACTTACAACCAATCCTACTGCTATTACCACAGCTCCCAGTTTGCTAAACTAAAAAATATCACAATGGATGTTTTGAAAGAAAAAGTTTTCTTCATGTCAAACTTGAATTCAAGATCTTCAAACACCCACATAACACGACTGCCTTGTCTTAACGTGCTTTGTGAAAGAGTGCAGCCAAACAGAACCTTTGCAACAGAAGCACCAACTTTAACGTTAATTTGATCCACAGTTAAAAAGTGATGTTGTTCCTGAACACATACAAGACTGCTGCTCATCTTCCTCCTAGGCTGCTCTCTATGTCACTCTCCTGCTGCTGCCCATTTCATTGTAAACTATATTTTAGCTACTATTGAGTTGCAGCAAATTGTCCCTTGTGATCCTCCACCTGCCACAGTAGATGTGTGACAAATTCAAGTATCTCACTTGGTTAATGGCATAAATTATTGCACCCCCTGATCAAGAGTAAAACTCTCTGACCCTTCATAACCGAACCATTTATCCTACTTTGTCTATTCATAAAACATGAAAATACAAAGCTGTTGCTATACATGTTTTTTATATGCCTCCTCACTGATCAATGATTTTTCAACTTAAAGTGTATCAGACTGAAATAATTTTTTTTAGTGATGTCAGTGATGTCGTTTAGTGATGTCTGAACAAAGGCAGAAAACATGAAAAGAATTTTAGAAAACCAGAAACATCATCCAGTAACAGCTACAAAACTCCAGGAATGACCAAAATGCCCCAAATCTCTAGTAAGGAAAAGCTGATTTTCTTTCCAAGTAGTAGCACTTTTTTGTACATCTTCCCATGTGTTCTCTTTGTTCTTTCATGTGTTAATGAATGATCCCATGCAAAGATACCAATTTTCACCCTGGTACCTTAAGGCAAAACCTGCTGCTTTTCTCACATTCTTAAAAGAATACCTAACCTTTTCCCAAGGGCAGAATTCTGCTGCTCCGTTATTTTTGCCAACTTCTGAATTGAAAGATGCTCCCTCTTGTTC
>WEIV01012681.1:372-31632 GCA_013390005.1 Calyptomena viridis | reverse complement strand
GTGGGAAAGCCATACACCCAAGAGAAATGAAAAAATATCCACACCCACCTCAAAATAAACAAGCCATGACATGGATAAAAAGAAGAAAGAAAAAAAACACATCCAGAAAACTAGTGTTTTCTTTTCTGTTAAATTAAGATTCTGTTAAACTCAATTCAGTGTTTTCAAAAAATGGAAGCAATAAATACAAAGCAAAAACTTATTAATAAATCTTATAGTTGTAAAAGAAGGTGGCCCAACACTTAGGAATCTACACTGGAACTTGAGAGTGCAGTAAGGTCAGGAGTTTTGGGGTTTGATTTGCAGACCTGATCCTTGGCACCCAGGTTAGTTCAAACACCCATGCTCAGCACTGAGGCCAGCTGGCTTCACACTGAAGCAGGTAAGTCTTACACAATTCCTTCTGCTAGCCAGGGAATTAAGAGAGACAGTCATTTTCTAAAGAGCAGCAATGGCACAAATGAAAGGACTTTCTACAGCAATCTGCTGACCTTCCATTAGTGCTCCAGTTGCAAACCTGTAACAAAAATATTTCCTTACCCAACTGGGTTACAATAAAAATACACGTCAGAAAAGGCCAGACGACACCAAAATAAGGGTACTAGAGGAATTAAATATGTATGGATCTTAAGAACAGGGAAAAATGCATGTATTTCAAGTTCAGCATCTCAGGTGACTCATAAATCTTTGTATTAAGCCATCTGCTCAGCTCTCATCTCCACTAATTCAGTCCTTATGTTGAATTATGCTCCTTAGTTATTTTTGTAAACATGGTACCAAAATTTTGTCCAAAATGTTCTATCACTCCTGGTGTATGCATTTCCCAGTCTGGAATAAATGCCATAGGACATGTGGTTACTGATGCATCTCAGCAGAACCAGAGAAGGAACACTAATCTCCACCTTCTGCTGAGGTTTCACAGCCATTTCCCACCAAAGCTGGGGCAGACTGTCTATTGCATTAACGTAACTAACAGCTCCAAGGCCCTGCGTGCCAAAGGAAATGCAGTAGTCAACTTGTTCCTGTCAAGAAGTTTATGATGCTTGACAGTCATACTTATGATGCTTGATTATAGGAGCCAGAAGGAGGACAAATAAATTTGGCTGCAAATATGCTAGCTCATTTAAAAGCAAATCCATTTAGTACTGATGAACACAGCAAGGTATGTACATTTTATATGTGGCAGGCACTTTTATATATTGTGTAGCCCTCTCAGAGAAAGTGATTCTTTGTTAAAGATGATTTTGTTGGGTTTTTTAGAGATCACTGTCACAGTATAACACTATGGCTCAAGCCAGCCGTAACGCTGATCTATTTGTTATCTTAATTTTAATTCCATGTTCATCACTAATACTAGCCAGTTTTCCTTGTGGAGTTTTGTAGAGTTATTTTGGTTTTCCTTTGTAGGTTTTCAGAAGCACCTTCACATTTCGGATGGTTGAGAAAACTTCAAGATGGATGCAGTAATGTAACAAATTTCAGAAGAGAAAGTGAGAAAAAATAAAGAAAACTGTTGCCTTCTCCACTGAGAAAATAATTTCAGTAGATAGAGCCTGTGCTCTCCACAAAGACATTCCTCCTTTACCCAGTTTAGCTGATTCCAAATTTTCCCAATGACCTTGCCTAGATTAAATTTACAGTCAAGCAATCTTATCTTTTAAATCAACAAATTGGATTAGTGACACTCTGAGCTGGGAAGCAGAGTTTTCACACACCCAATTTGGACAAAAAAAAATTTCCAAATTCTATTACTGAATCAAAAACTTCTTTCAGAAGACTATTTCAGAAAAGATCATAATTGGCTAAAAGACCCACGCTAAGACATGGCTTGTAAACTGCTAAAAAATCCTTATATAGGTACATAAATTAACAAAGACACTCCCAAAACAGCAGCAACAAAAGAGATACTTGGTTGTAAAAGAAGAATACATAATTGCTTAGAGGTTAACTTCATCCCCAGTTCAGTATCTACATTTGAAAAGGTGTAGAAAGCATTCAGTGGTACCACCAATGTGGAACTTAATTTACAAAGAACTAAACCAAACCTGACCCAAGGTATAGGAAGGAGCAGGTCCCCAGAGGAGTTGTCCTTTTATTTCTCTTTGTAACTGGTCTTATAACTTTCTTCTTAAGCAAGGTTTATTGCTGGGAAGAATATGGAAGGTTTGCATGGATTTTGAATACCCTAGCTTTTTTCATACTAGATATTAATATGTGGAGGATCACAAAGAGCCGAAATGTCTCAAAGTACAGATAAAACAAAAGACTTATTTTGCTGTTCGTATCAAAGGCCACTAAATGGACTATTTTGAAAGAAACATACAGTTTTGTAGAGAGGGGAATTTAAGGAAGCAAGCATGCAGATTAGGTCTCCTTCCTTTGGAAGCTGCTTCATCACTTTTCTCAACTGCACTTCAGCTGAATCCTGGGCAGAACCTGGTCACCAAATACTGGGGCGGTGAGGTTCTTATTTTTACCTTTCACAATCTACTTGTAAACAAAGTGAGAACAAGTGAATAACAATAATTAATTACTCTCTACATGGATATAGAGACAAGAAGACTGGGATTAGGAACAATGTTTCCTGTTCCAGTGCAAACAGCAGCACTGTAAAGCCACTGTAATGATATGTCTCTATAAAGGCCACCAGTGCTGCGAATTTCGCCGAAGTCTGAGACTCTGTCTTACCTGTCTTAAAAGACTGCAGGCAACATGGTTGAGGTCCCTGTGGGACCTCTTTGGATAATCACCATAGTAGGGCTGTGGTTTGAAGCACACAACTACTGCTGAATTTCAAGTTTTTCTTCATTGTTACTTACGTATTTGTCTTCAAACTATGGATATTCACTGAAAAGACTGCAGAATCACACCACAGTATTAACAGTTATAAGAAATACATTTCAATAAGATAGTAACAAAAAGTTTTTCTATAAAACCTATTGATATCTTGCACATATCTAACACACACAAAATACGTACTAGTTCTAACAAGCAGAACGCTATTCACCACCAGTGTCATGTATGAAACATTTTCAATTTCTTTTCCCAACAGTAGGTGTTAAAATTATATTCCTGCCACAATAGTCTCAACCACACCTTAGCATGAAAATGTTAAACTCGCACAATTTCTCATTGATCTTACCAGGAAAAGCCCAATATCGTGGCCACTTTCCATAAATACAGCACACGTGAAGGGGTTCTATTTTGTTTACCAAATATGGGAATCAAACCAGAAAACTGATACAAGTTATATCATGAAGTTGACATTGAGTTGACAATTTCTGGTTTATTATTTGAAAATGTTCTGATTGCTGACAAAAGCGGAAAGGAAATGACTGCAAGGAGCATCATCTCTGTGTGAACCCCTGGTGCTGTGCAGGTGGTGAGCATTACTCAGACCATAGGATGGGCTGCTGCCTGTTTCCAAGCTTTACGTCCTTTTATTTTAATATTTGAATATTTTAATATTTGAATTTGATGAAAAAGCAAACACCTTTTCACTTTCAAGATCCCTAAGTCAGCCCATCATATGTACATACTTTTCTCTACCATGCACAAAACCACCCAAACCAATGCCAAACCAACACTTACTTTGGCAAGTGGTGGATTAAAAAAAAACAAAACAAAACAAAACAAAACCAACACAACAACAAACAGTTCAGACCAAAATCTTTCCATTCTGAAGACACGAAGACAATCCAACAGGCACTAAATTCTTCCACAGAAAGAAGCCATGAGCTCTGCAAATTGTGTTGGTTCACTATGAAGAAGATGAGCTATGTGTACCTGCTTAGCAGTAGTTATTTGCTTCAGAAATTCCTGTGCCAGGAATCCTAAACTGCACCTTCACATCAACAGCTGAAACATTACAAGCTGAAGAATACTTCAGCACAGGCCTACCAGAGGATAACACTCTCTGGACATATTGGCCAGCCTGTTACAGATAGCAAACCCTCATCTTTAATCAATGTTTTGCATGAAACCTTCCCTCTATCCATGCAGACAGCTCCATAAATGCATTACCTCGGTCACCTCATCTTTACAGAAATAATCATGAATATTTCAAGACAACAATTCAAAAAAGATATTTTGTATCCTCGTCAAAGGGAAATTGGTGACAAAGTGTGGTCTAGCACTAAAACACTGATCTTACTGACTTACAGGTAGTTACTATCTTACTGTTAGCCTAATTATTTCATCTTCAGAAGACTCAAATGGAAGAGAGCATGCAATATTCAGATGGGCATAATAGTTTATAAATATTACAGTTGCAGAGAAGAAACACTGGGGAGGGGGTGGGAACTGACAGTTTAATGCACGTATTTTTTAATTTTGGTCACAAATTTTACATAGACGTGTAACTCAGTACTCTATTGCACTTTAGCTTATTTGACTTTGCCTCATTACCCTGCAGAGAAAGGAACAAAGAGAACATCAGCTTCAGATCAACAATGCTACCCCCTTCAAACCCCCTATTTTGAATCATGAAAACTGCTGCTGTGATCACAGCTGAACACACCTGCCTTTTGGTACCTGTTTCCCTCAACAGGGGAGGGAGCTTGACACTTCCTCTCCAACTTTGCTGGCTACAGCCATCCAATCCAGGCATTGGAGACCTGCCCAAAGAGGTTACTTTTAGCTGCAGATTGTATCTGAATTTCTGAGTCATTGCCAAAGCTGGAGCCACAATTCCTTGTCCCAGATGTTTCTTTCGGAGTGAGGCATATTCAAAAAAAACTTCACTACATCATGGAGGAGGAACACACAACTGCCATTGACCACTACACATCCTTCCACCCTCAAGGCACTCTCTGGGGAGGTTTTCTGGCTTTCAAAATACAGTACTGTGAATAATGACTAAACTGGAATAATAATATAACTGAAAAGCCACAGAACCATACAAAGGCATGTAACTAATGATACAATTCCCATTTCTGGCAACCATCAAAACTGTTTTTTTCCAAAGTCAGAAATACAGGCATTGCAAGGCTCACCATGCTGGGCACCCAGTTCACTTCACCTTAGTCTCACCTCAGTGCAACCACAAAAAACATCTGCAAACTGACAAAGGCCCAGCATAAAATGTGAATATATGTTCTGACAAGGTTCTATTTGCTGGTCTAACAAAAGACTCCTCCTGGTGTCAACTTCACAAACATCATTTCCACCCTGTCCTTGCTTAAATTAACTCCTCCATCCTATAATTTCTTGAATGAAATTGGAGCTCCTTCTTGTTCCATCCAAACACGTAACAACACTCTAACTCCACCTGCTTTTCTCCACTAAACAAGTTCCAGTATCTCCCATGCCTCTGCAGTGATGGAGCTGCAGCGGATGCAAAATTGCAGACATCTGTTGGCACGATTTCCATAACAAGATTATACAAGCCCTTGAAGAACTAAGATCAAGCAAAAAATCCAGAAGTCTCAAAAGCCTCATTAGCTTTCTGGTTAATCAGAATCGGAAGTTGTCTTTAGAAGAAGGGTGACTTTTGAGATTTCTCCAAGGACTGGTATTCACATCTATAATTAGCAATTGGTAGTAGGAAAACAAGAAGCTTAAAACCAGCATTTTTCAGAAGCTCTATGAGTTGTTTAGTTTGTCTGGAACTGGAAAACATTCTCAAACAGCAGATGAGGACTGCTACTGCTCCCCCCCATGACAAAGGCAGAGAAGAGGTACACAGTCCGGGGGAAAACAGCAGCAAAATGTTACTTTGCTGCCACATAGCTTAAAAAGCTTACTGCAGTGATGAAGGGAGCAAGACAAAACACACAGAGTTGGAAAGTAGATGGAGTTCACATCTGATTTCAATGCTGCCTTTAGTAAGTCACAAAAGAAACAGGAAAGCCACACTCCTTTTTCTCCTCACGTTGGGACCTTTAAGTACATGACAAGAAAGCTCCAGGAAAATGAAAACATTTGTGCTAGGGAACAGCACTGATACACCTGGCTCTTGGAGGATGGAAGGAGTGACAAAATTTGGAAGGAAGAGGAGGCACATCTACAGAAGTCATCATTTTTATAAATCTTGATAAGTAATACTAAAGGGAATTCTGGGTATATGCCACGTTTCTTAAAGCTATTCAAGTTTCTTTGAAATCTTGTAATCACCTGCACTTTCACAAAAAAGATCTTTCTTAATATTCACAGTGTTTCATTTCAAAGCTAATGCAGGCACAAGAATTTCCTAGTCACAATATTAATATTTTCAGTACTACATTTTGATAAGTTGCTTTAAAATATCTCAACCACAAACTTACAGTGACCTCTGCTGAACAGTTAGTGCATCTTCCACACAGACTGCAAATGGAGCTGCCAATCCCAGCACTTGTAAATTCACTGCACAAGCAGCCTTTTGAAAGGAATGTCACTGTTTGAGATACAAAACCCAGAGCTCTATTTGATATAAAGGAGATAAAATATTATGCAGAATATCAGGAGGAATCTTCTGATAACTCAGAACAAAAATATTAGCTTTCACCAAAGCTCTATATCTCACTTTGTGAGATATCTAATAGCATTGGCTACAGTAATTTCAACTATTCACTAAAGGTTTACACTTATTCCAGTAAATTAAACAACAGGCTGCTTGTGTATCCAAGGTCTAAATAATGACTGTGGGGAGACCAGCACCGGCTGCAGTACACTAAGAACACTTTGATTTAATAAATGATAAAATTCAGAAATCTCTGACATGGTTTTAAGACTATTGCAAATATTTCTATTTCTCTTCCTAGGCTAGGTATAGCTGCCCAGACCAGCCTTACCAATACTGGACACTGGCTTCTCTCCAGCTGTGACCCCCAGCAGACCAGAGCAAGCAGAGAGCTGCCCTGGGCATCCTGGCATCAGCCTGGGCTCCACAGTGACCATGGGAAGAGGATTTCCTCTCCCATCTTCTCCCTGTGCAGTCTCCCACACTGCCCATTATGTGGGTGAAGCCAAACCACAACTTCAAGCCACAGCTCATTCCATCCAGCAGTAAGGAATAAAAAAGAACAAGTTCAACAAAAAATAAGAACTGCTTCTGGTGTCTGTTTCTGATGTTGGGTAGGAGTAATATCACTTCAGCCCCTTTTCCCTCTATAGCTGCCATTTTCTTCCTGTCATTAGGTACAGCAACCATGTTCTCCTCCTGGCAGACTTCTTTTTTCTACTCCAATTTAAGTCCATCAGCTTTTTTTTTTCCCCTGTTAGAAAGTAAATAGTTGAGATTCTCTGGATAAATCAGAACAGGAGAGGGGGTCTCAGTGCACTCAGCCACACAAGAGTATAGAAAAGTAGTTCCTCTCTGCATGCACTAAAAAAAAAATATATGTATCTATCTCCTGTGAAGATACTGGGGCTCCCTCCTGAAGAGAGGGATCATTACAAAAACCTTTGGTTTGAATAATCAGTGGCTTTATTACTACACCTCTTTTTTAATGAAGTATGGAGAAGAACCCATAGGCAGAGATATGACACATTTAATTCAAAGAGAGATAAACTAAATGCATTAAAATATTTTTATAGCTAAAATAAATTTTAATACTTTTTAGTATTTACACACTTACAATCTCTTAAATTTAAACGCAATTTTCAAATTGACAATATTCTCCTTTAGAAATCTGCACGTGAATCACTGATGCATTTACACCCTTAGAAAGACCCTGAAAAAGAGCAAGAGAGTTTAAGTAAGGTTTAAATGCACATAAGGACAGAGCACATCAATCCTAGTGAATACATTGCAGCATGAGATTTAACAAGTCTAAGTGTCGGGTTCTACACTTTGGCCACAACAACCCCATGCAGAGTTATAGGCTGGGGACAGAGTGGCTGGAGAGTGGCCAGGCAGAAAGGGACCTGGGGGTGCTGGTCAACAGCCAACTGAGCATGAGCCAGCAGTGTGCCCAGGTGGCCAAGAAGACCAATGGCATCCTGGCCTGTATCAGGAATAGTGTGGCCAGCAGGACTAGGGAATTTATAGTCAGCACTGGTGAGGCCACAGCTTGAGTGTTGTGTCCATTTCTGGGCCCCTCAATTTAAGAAAGATGTTGAGATGCTCAAATGTGTCCAGAGAAGGGCAACAAGGCTGGTGGGGGGTCTGGAACACAAATCTTATGAAGAGCAGCTGAGGGAGCTGGGGTTGTTTTGCCTGAAGAGGAGGCTCAGGAAAGACCTTATTACTCTCCACAAGTCCCTTAAAGGAGGTTGTAGCCAGGTGGGGGTTGGTCTCTTCTCCCAGGTGACCAGCAGTAGGACAAGAGGGCACAGTCTTAAACTGTGCCAGGAGAGGCTTAGATTGGACATCAGGAAGAAGTTCTTTACAAAGAGAGTGATTGGGCATTGGAATGGGCTGCCCAGGGAGGTGGTGGAGTCACAGTCCCTGGAAGTGTTTAAAAAAAGACTGGATGTGGCACTTAGTGCCATGGCTTACTTGATGAGATGGTGTTAGGTGATAGGTTGGACTTGATGATCTCAAAAGTCTTTTCCAACCTAGTTAATACTGTGTTTCTGTGATTACAAATGTCTACATAAATATGGGCATATAAATGCATACACACACACCTAACTGTATTCCTTAATGATAACTAAGGCCCTTATTAAAACAAAAATTACAAAATTATGTATCAAACTTGATACCATTTCTCTAGGCCATCATCGAGGAAAACACAGCATACATTGAAGATTTTGCCATCAATTACCAGTTTACAAAACGAGCAGCACTTTACACTCCACAGTCATCACTGCTCAGAACTTTCCTTATGCCATTAGAGAACAACAAAAACTAGGACATTCCCAGCAGGAAGTCTTCCCAACTGAGCACAGCCCATCAGCTGAATAGGAGATGATGGCCCGTATCTCCCTTGTTTTCTATGGCATAGCAGGGCACTGCATTTCTGAATGGGAAGAAAGAGCTCATATGCTTGTTTCTTCTACCAGAAAACACACATTTTGGATTTATCAATGTTTACCAGGAATATGTTATTATCACTACTTACAAAAGCCATTTAATCCACATGTGCACATCCATATGCAACCTTTATTTTATTTAAACAGGATCCAGTCAAATACACCATATTAAACTGTGCAACCAACAAAACCAGCTTAATATTTAGGGCTCTATATTGCTTTTAAGTTATTGTGCATAAAACTGGACTACTTAGAACTCCCTCTCAAATTGCATTACATGCCATGTTACCAAGCAAGTAGTTTGCATATGGTGTCACCAAACACTAATGCTTCCCTGAGAGACTGTCAAATTACTCAGTTCATTTAGCCACAATGACTCCCAAGGCCATGCTCCAATATCAAAGCTACCAGATAGCACCTCCTCAGTGCCCTACAGCTCTGAAACCATGAAGACTTGTGGGACTCCAGATTTCATTATCTGACCTAGTCTAACAAAGTTTCTGTTTATGTCTAGAACAAGACTTTTTATTTGAATCTTAAATACCAGAATAATTGTGAGATAAGAAACAGAGCAACAGCTGGAGTAATCCCAAGTTGTTTAAGAGCCACAAACTGATCATTTCAAAACAATATGGCAAAAAAAGATACAGATCAAATTGGAGCTAAACCAGGACTTATTGAAGTCCCAACTAAAATGTCATGGTTTTCAATCTCTAATATTTCATCAAACTCTTATGATTTTAATCCTAAATTTCATAACACAGGTTTTAGCTTAAACTCCAAATGCTTCAGTTTATGAAGACATATTCTCATGCAGTATCACAAGACTGATATTGTCGTGGTGAACTTCAAACAAATTCCAAGGATTTCTAAAAGGAAACATCTTGAATTTTCAGCACTCGAATCATGATCTTTATACATTAAGGGAGAGCAGAACTGAAGCTCCCATGATCTAGCACAGAATTAAAGGACAGATTTAATTTGCATATCTTTAAGTAGAACCAAAGCTCCAAGTCAACAGTTAGCAAGTTCCTCCAATTATTTCTGTACAGACCCATGTAAAGCTTTGCAGTTCTGACACTTCCACATCTGACATGAAACACAAAGTTGTGGCTGCACACCAATTCTTAATGTAGCCTAATGTGCTCATTTAACAGCATTTGTATACTATAAAATTATATCATATACAATTAGAATGTGTATCATATGCAACTCTTCAATTGCTGACTTAACAGCAAGATGGTAACATACAAATATTTTATGGTATTTTACAGTAACTATAAAACCACAATATGCTTTCCTTGCTTTTATGACTCTAAATAAAACTCAGATTTCTTTTAAGCAAATGAAAGTGAAACTTCCACAGGAAAATACATCTTTAGTTTTTACAACATTCCATAACACACAAGATGTACAGAGGGTTTATTTAGCTTCAGAGACATATTTTGACATCATAAAATTTTCCATCTTTGGCAGTTCTGAGTGACTGGAATTAACTTATTTACTTGGAATTAACATAATAACTTAACCAGATGGCATGAGAGTTACAGTTGATTAGATCAATGACAATAATGTCACCAAGTCTGAGCATCTGACCTTGGCAAAACAAATATTGCAATATTTACAGCTAAAGAGGCAGACAAATCTGTAAAGAATGGCTGTTGGTAAACTGTATGAATGCAGAGCTCCTCATTAAGAGAATATGCTACTAGAGAAACTAAATGTTGTCTTGTCACCTATTCTACAAAGCTTTCTCCTTCATGAAAAATATTTCTAATATGCATTCCAACCTGCATTCATTTACATATATGTACTAATTTTCTCTTTTATTGGTTCATTTCTACATTTAACAGTCATGAAGATAATTGAAATTTTATATAGCACACTAAAGAGAATGTAGGTCATGCACCAATTTTAACATTTTTATAAACCAAAATTACAACTAGGTAATATACATGTATCTTTTTATTTATTGCAAATAGTTAAAAAACATACTTCATTAATGTATTTTTACCCTAAAGCTTTTTTGAATGTCCAAATAATTTCCCAACTGCATCTCAAAATTAAACACTTTAGTTTTCATCTCAATACCCTAGGGCTTAACTGCACAACATAACATATTTTAATGTGGTTAAATGCTAGTGATGTTGCAAAATGTTATTCCTTATTGAAAATGGACACTAATATCACTTCATACCTCAGAGAATATGGTAGTAATTTGGCAATAAAACACACTATTATCATCGTCTTCTAATAACCTGAAAGTGTTGCAATCCTAGGGCCGTAAATGTGTTATGGAATATTATTAGAACAAACATATTCTGGTCATTATTTAGATGGGAACATTTCCCATGTCTCTCATACCTCATTCAGTAATTGCACACTCCTGCTATAATTAAATCTACCCATTTTAAATTGTCCATAATATTCTAAGGTTCATTTTCTGGTCCTGTGGGACCCATCGCTGACTCCATTTTGGGCATAACATACTTTTTAATAATGTATTTTAAATTGTTTATTTTTATTTAAGCAACTGTCTAGAATAATAACTTGAAACATCCTGAATTAGATAATGAAAAAAGCAGCAGCAGCTTCCTAAATATGTAAAACAAGAGTGAAATATTTCTCCCACCTTGAAGTGACTCTACCTACTTGTCTAGCATTAAAAGTACTGCCTTCTAGGGAAACATATTGCTTTTAGATGAGCTGCATTTACTGCAGACAAACAGATTCATAGGAATATAAATGCTGTTTCCAAGGCTTGTCCAGGAGTCTCCCTACCAGAGACACGTGCACACAGCAGCCACCCACTTCATTCCCTTCAGTTCAGACCAAGATACCTAATATAGCAAAATAAAACCTGATTGAAGGTCTTAAATGGAAGAAAACCTAAGGCTGCAATGCAATGTATTTAAACAAATACCTAACGACATCCAAGTGTAAGCTGTTCACAGTGAATAAAAATTTGAAAGTGTACATGTTTGAAAATGTGTATATTTGAAAACAGATATATTGCAAAACTGGTGTCATTAAACAGTATTAATACCAGCAGTTGCATTATCTGATCCATCTGTGAGGCACCTCTGTCCTACCCTGCCAGAGTTTGGCCAAGAGCACCAAAGGAAAGCTTGCTGCTTCCACATCTCAGCTGAAAGCCATTTTCCTCTCATCTAAATAAATGTACACACACTAGTCTCACAAGGGATCTGCACTGGATTTTGTGCACAAATAAAACTGCAAAACTTGCACACACCAGACAAATTGTGGGAAACTGATAAGCAAACTGTATTCAGACAAAACTAACAAGTGAGCCAGCTCATTCACTTGGCATCCTCAGCCAAACTGTGCAATATGAGCCAAGGATACACCCTACCAGAAAATCAAAACTCCTGAAGAGCAGCATCTGAGTTCACTATCTGTTGTGACAACATAAGAAAGAAAAGTGCATTTGTATTTAGAAAAATAACACTTAAAGTGTTTTCCAAAGCAATGTGAAATGTCTCCAATGGTTGGAATAAGAGAAGTAGAAAAAGGCAATTCAGAAATTAATAAAGAGTATCACTGGAAAATGTCTAGAAAGTCCACAAATCTAGAAGGTTGAAGAGCCGTGTCACAGCATCCTCCTAAATAGAAAAGAGAACTTTGAATTTTCAAGTAATGATCTGATTTTAATAGCTTAGATCATATTACATGTTGTAAAAGCTTGTAGCATTATGTGTTCCTTTTACAGAAGTTAATCATATTTGAATCTTTAAGACAAAACAGATACACTAGTATTACAAATTAGTAGGCTAGATTCTCCCTAAACAGAGTGTAAATATAACAAAGATTTCTAAAATGCCTAGGAAAAAAAATGATTCAACAGTCACAGTCATTTGTTGGTATTTGTAACACCCTTTTTGTTATCTATTGAACAAACATGAAAATGCATGCCACAAAAACGCATCTATGGTTATTTTGTGTCTTCATTTATAGTACCTTACACGTCTCTGAATAAGCTACAGATCTTGCAACACTTTAATAAAGTAAATTAAAAAAAAAACCAAACACCAAAACAAAACAATAACAAAAATTAGTAAATTATGATCTTTTCTTTCCTTAACATTTACTTTCCTAACATTTTCAGAAATGAAAAACAGCTCATCCATAACTAGGTCTTCCAAAAAAAATGCATCTCAGCAAAAGACATACAGGTAGAAATAGTGCCTGTTCTACCTTTCTGCTTAATAGCAAATCGCTGCTGTTACTATTTTTAATCTTTTAGAAAACTATTTGAATTCTAACAATAAAATCAAGCTACTACCCTGCCTTTCTGGCAGGGGAAAAAAACCAAAATAAACAAACCTGACACCCACAGAAAAAGCCCCCGAGTGTAATTAAAGAGACTGAACACCAGAGGTAGCTCGTGTCTCCGTGTTCTTCTATTCTGCTCTGAAACCGGGAAGCGAACAGAACGGCAAATACAGCTGCCACAGTAAAAGATGTCTTCTTAAAAACAAGATTCTGGGCTCAAAGCATTCATACAGAGAGATGAGTGCAAAACAATAGGTGTACCTCTGTGGAAAGCACCTTGTTCACTTTGAGTCATTTTATAACGAAGTCCTGAATCCACACAGGAAAGTTTGTTTTCATCCACGTTGCTTCTTTTTTCCCCAATACAAAGGAACGCCATCTGCTTCACATATAACCCCAGTATTTTCTTGAGGATCATTATAACTTACCCTAATTCTAGGCTGGTTTTGTATGATAAAAACACCTTTTCGAAAGCACAATAGTAGCGTTATTGAAGATGTAATTATAAATGCATAAGTTTTCATCCTTGTTTTCAAATATGTTAATTAAAATCTGGCACAGTTGCAGGAAAAAAATCAGCTAAAAGAAGTGTGATGTGTATAACATTATCAAGCAGACTATAATTATTACCTCTTCTTGATAAATATGTTCAGAAAATTAATACTTCAAACACTGCGTATCTAATCATTTTAATCATTATTTAATACAATGGACAAATCCATCAAAATCTAAAGAGATTCACTCACTGTTATGTTTCTAAAAGTGCACACCAGTAACTTCCAAGTGCTTCCTAATGACAATAATTAAGCACCTGGCTACAATGACCTGTACCTGTCTGTAGTTCACTCTCAAATAGTTTCTCCCACTAATGACACACATGCTGAGAACAGAAAGAGAATATTCATTATGAACAACTCTGGGCCGCAGAAGTCTGAAAAGGCCAGAGCAGCTCCCTGCTGCCCCGACTGCCACCTCCCTGGCAGCAGCACATGCTCAGGTTTCAAACCAGGTGCTACAGAACAGCTGTGAGAGCACAAAGCTTAAGCTGATCTGCCCATAGTAAATACGCTGTGAAAAAGGGGCTTTTATAAAGATCTTTCAGGCTTGCTTAAAAATATAGACCACCCTAATTTTCATACAATTTGTACATGTTACCTATTATTTAAGCCCCAAATGATCAGAAAACAATGCCCAAGACCTTGCTAAAGTCATATGTTGTCTTTTGCAAAAAGAACATAAAAAGCCTGTATGTTAACATCACAGGTACGGATCCTAACTCAGCCAGGAGGCCATTGCAGGTGAATTTTGGACAATGAACCTCCCACAAACACCAGTAGGACTGAAGCTCTCTCTATTCAAGTAAGATGCAACATTCTCCTGTGTGTGTGTGTACACAGACACAAGCAAGGTCACATACATAAATTTCAGATTAGGATCTGTTCTTTGGGGTTGTACTGTTAGGGCAGACATGCCATGTTCGGGCAAGACCCCAGTTTTAGCCAACATTCTTCAAATGAATGAAAGCATTCAACATAAAAGATCAAATTACGACCTACTAGTTAATCTTTACCACAAAACTAGCACTAAGAACCGTGTAAAACTCTCTCAATGGAATAAAAGCTATTCTTATCAACAAGAGATTTCCTATGGAATCAATGGAGTGAGGAAGATTGTGCCAATTGCTATTGTAATGTGTAATATTTGATGCCATAACAAATCACATCTTACTGGCATCTCAGTATGCAGTTCCCGCACAGAATCTTTCAGTAATAGATCTCAAAGCACTTAATGTTTTATGCTGAAAAGCAAACTATCTATAAAAAAGCACTTAATGCATGGTATGCAGTGAAATCCACCATTTCCACTCCAAGATTTCTACAGCATAAAATTTACCAAAACATAAGAACCCATAGCTATACATATACTCCGTTAAAGTGGCAAATACTGAACCATAAAAGGGAATACATAGACCATTTGAGCTAAAAACTCCATGCCACTTTATTTTGCACAATACTCTTGAGAAACATACAAATGTAGCTAAAAAATATACTAGTTCCTGATGTTTCATGAAAACAAAAATAAAAATAATATGAGCTTGAATTTGAATCCTGATTTACTTTCATGGCTCATTAAAAATATGCCATTGTTAAAATTTTAAAGGGCAAAGAGTATTATCAACTAACATCCCTTTCATAATTTGTAAACCTATTATATTCTACATTGCTTTTTTCATGTACTCATTTCAGGTGCTGTTGAAAACATTTGAAGAAATTATTCATTCCAACAGTTTTTATTCAACAGTAGATTTAGCGAAATATTTAACCTAAGCAGCTCAACACACTCAAGTTTCAACATAGCTGTAGCCACTCAATGGAAAATATACTTTTCCCAAGTTTAATTGAGTGTACAGTACCTGCAATAGCCTTGATACTACATGTGTGAACTGCTACACTGCTACCATGGAGAAGCAGGTGATTCACCTAATGGTCTTACCCACCTAACGTTGACAAATGCTGATGTTTATTTGACAAGACAAACCAGAGGAATTCGATCCTGGAAAACGTAGAGGTTGAAGCACCAAAGGAGATTAAATATCAACTAGGGCAGCTAGATATCATTTCATTTTGGCCTGAACTCAAGCAAAACAAAACACAGGCAACCTGACTGGAAAGCCAACAGAAAAGGCTTAGAGCGACAGGAGCCCTTAGCCAGGACCTGCATCATCCCCCACCCCACACTTAATTACATGCTGTTAATGAAAACTGCTTTATTCCAGCCCCCATGGTTGCATGGATCCCTTTGGCTCCTTTGCCAACAGGGATGAAGGCAAGCAAGGGGAGCCACCAGGATGGCCAAGGCTGGGCTCACTATCAGGAAGGGATGTGAGAGACAATCAGACACAGACATAACGAGAATGGCTCCTACAATTTAATCATTTCTGAGAAACAACTCTGCAGCACTGGGTAAGTCTGGAGTCTGTCAAAGTCAAGGGACTTAGGCTTTTAGGCCCTCAAGACACTTCTTTAAATTGGAGCTTTGACAGAATCTGGACACAAGCAGAAGCTAACTTTAGCTCCACTCGTTCATCTGCTTATGCTCCCTCAGTGGTTGATAACCAGAAAACGGTTCCACCAAACCATGGCTCAGGGAGGCCAAACTACAGCTGCTCCTCCAGCAGGATTCAGAGCCAAAACCTGTCAATGGAGAACGAGCAGAGGAGCCACACACTAGTTGTGTTTAACCTTCAGGAGGGGACATCACAGACCAATGTATTCCAGTCACATTTGTGAATACCTGAACAAGACAAAACAGACAATCTGAAAAAGTTTTAATAGAATTTGTTTATGAATATTAAGAATTGTTTTGAATATTACAGAAGAGGCATGCTATAAATCATAGAACGTTAAGGGGTTGGAATGTCCCTTAAAGATCATCTAGTGCCAACCCTCTGCCATATGCAGGGACAACTCCCACTAGACCAGGCTGCTCAAGCCCTTATCCAACCTGGCTTTCAAAACTGCCAGGGTTAGGGCAAGTATATTGAGTTCAAAATAGACAGCAAGGACAGGGAGGTACTTTTCTCATTGGGTCACCAATCCAATTAGTCCAATATAATTCCCTAGACTATTTCAGGTCCTTCCAAGTTTAAAAAAAAAGAAAACTGAATTACTGTAGTCCTCTTTTATTATTCACTTAGACCTCACTGTAAACATCCTAGGTAAAGAAGTACTTTACCAATCCCATTATAGACAGAATACGAGCAAGTATCTACACTCAGTGAATACACTGTCATATTGCTACATCACCAGATGGCAGGATCATCTCTCCATCTTACCAATAAGAATTACAATACACATTAGAAAAAAAAAACTAAAACTGGTATGAAAAAAATCACATCATTGTAAATATCAACATAAATATAAAAGTACTATATAGTCACTTAATAAAAGTGTGAAGAATATCATTCTATACTGCAAATCCACAGACAAGTAACATCTTTACTTCAGCATGTAAAATACCTAGCTATAGCTAGTTCAGCAGTAAAACCTTAAAAAGTAGAAAGATTTACTGTTTTTAAAGATAAACACATAATTTACACATTCATTTATTGATGCTGATACAGAAAGCTAAATGTACATCTCATGTACCATTAACAAATAAAATACTTTTTTCCTAAGAAGTATGTATTACAAAGCATCAAACAGTGATGAAAAAAGAAAATAAAAAATACAGCATCCTGCTGCTGAAGACAGAGATATTTTTGTTAAATTATAAATTTTAAGTACAAGATCTCCGTTCTTTCATTATTTTGGATGTAAAACTGAAAAGGGGAGGAAAAAACCCTACAAACCCTCAACATTTAACTGAACTCAGTTTCATCTATCATTGTAATGCCCCTCACAGAATCTTTGGACAACCAGACATGAATGACTGTGGTAGACACAGTCTCTACTACAACAAAGAGCTTAGGATCATCCCTCAGTTTTGCCATCTCCTGCTTCCCTCTACAGCTCAGTTATAGTTCTGTCTAAGAGCACAAGTCTCAATCATCTCTAAAAAAAACTGATGATGACCTTCTACTGTTGACAATAAAACCTTGGTATTTACCTTTCCCTTCTATCTCCTACTTTTATTTTTTTTCCTCAGCTATAGACAAACTTCTCCCTTATTCCATGGCTGTTAAGTCTTCTTTAGAGCTTTTGGAGGCAGACTTTCAGAAATGAAAGAGAGAAATATCAAATGGATCATCCTAATTCCACCAGAGTAAGCCCAAAAGACTTGTGAAATACGACTTATATTAACAAACACGAGTTAGAAAACATGTCAACCCTCCCTACATGATCAGATTCATAAAAACATCAGGACTCAAGAAGAGCAATCAATTGCAAAGTGCAATTCATGCTTATTCTTTTGTGAACTCAGATCCCACTCCTGCTTACAGGCAGTTGTATTGTATAACAAAATCCGAGCTGGCTGTGCCACATTCCTTCTCCTCATTACTGAGGTGTATCATACCAACAATTTCTGCAAAACAGACTTGCCCAGAGTCATACAGGATGTTTGTGACAGTCAAAACACAGCGAGCTGCAGGAGGAGTGAAACATCAGTTTTCCCCAGACGTCCTCCAGTTGTTCCACTGACTTCCTGGAGAGAAACCTGTCTATCCTCTCTCCTTCCACAGTTCCATCATGGGGATTTCTGTATATTATGCTTATATTCTGTACTGGAATTCTCTTTTTTTAAAATCTAGATACTTCTTATTTTCTTTAATCATCTATCATCTTAAAAGTTTTTATTAAAAAAAAAAATAGGTCCTGTCAATTCTGTCCACACTGAAGTTCATTGCCATGACACTGATTTACTGCTTCCAAACTTTTTCTATTAATTCACTGTGTTACAGATGTTGCTGTTGATTTATCTACTGAACTAAACACACAATGAAGCAGAAGGTAAAACCAACAAAAAAACCCTTATTGCTTTTTTTTCTCTCCTTATTAATTTTGTCATGACTCCAAAAGTAATTCCCTCAACAGCAACAAAAAGCCATATGCTTTTTCACTTCAGTTTCTCTGTAAAACCAGCTTTCTAGAAGTGGTATTAAAAAAATAAGCAGTGATGGAAAGATAAATTCAAAAACAAATTGAAAGAACTTGAAAAATAAATCAAAATTACTTAAAAATTCAGGCTCCATTTCAGAAATTAATATAAGTAGCATGTTTTTAAAGGGACTTTTTTTTTTCAGATTATTATTCCTATGGCACAATTTCAGGATTATAACAAAGAAACTTAAATCAAAATCACTAAGCCTAAAGGTATTTTTCTGTTTGATCAAAGCATGCAATACAGCTGTTACATTTTATAAGTCCAACCTGAACACTGATCCAAACAGTATAAGCTAAGACAAGCTTGGTCCAAATATGCAACAGGTTTTCAATTTCAGGGTATAAGAATCATGATGTGTTTACTAAAACGCAGCAAAAGATTAATGTGTTAATCTCTGCAAGTTACCAAAACATAAATTCACTGAGTACATCAATACATACCTATCAATTTCAGCAGTGATTTAAAAGTAGCCTATCTGGGCTCCATATCACCAGGCTGTTACATTTGGAAATTATTAAGAACAGGTAAGAGCAGTCTCAAATATTTATTTAACCTGGATTCAATATGCATACAGAGCCTAGGAGGTCCTATGGAAATGTGAAGGAAGTGCTGACCTTTTCCTAAGATAAATGCAGTACCTTCAGAGGGGCTACTTAAGCACTTTCCCTCCCAGTAAAAGCAAAGTGAGCGTACACATAACAGCCTATTTTTTTTTTATTTTGGCAGACGAAAATACAGTTGGGTTTTGGAAGCTATAGAAAGGAAGAGGGTGATGAAGGGAATGGATGGGTACAACAAGATGGTTATTCTGATCTTTGCATCAGTATCATACATCAGCTCCCTTAACATCCTTACAGAACAATCCTTTATTAAATTATTTGCAAATACCTCAATTCTTTCGCATTTGATGGCCACTCAAAAGACTGAGCATATGAATGGAGAGGAGAGAGCCAAGAGGCAGAGCGCTAGACAGAAATGCCCTGAAGACCTATTCTGCTCTGGCTGGACCCTGTCGCCTACAGTCACAAACCTTTAACTTGCAAGCTAGTTAAACAAGGATGGCTCCATATCCAAAGAATTAAATTGTTTACTACAGAGTTTATTTGCTTACTAAAGCAGCACTTTATCATTTAGAAGGACTAAAGTCTTGCGTTTTTACTAATTAGTAGATGTCAGCTATTATTCTTTTAAGATGTATGATAAGAAAAAAAAATTTAATTCCCTGTTCTGTAATCCACATGTAGCTGTTCAGTTGCCTAAATACTAACTCCAAGACATTAAGCCAAAGGCAATGCTCAAGTTATTTAGTACATTTGCATCCAAGTAAGTGTCTATATTCAGCCCACCTAACTTCTGATGGGGCATGGAAGGAGGAAGAAGAAGGAATTAATTATACTTCAGTAAGTGAATATATTTTTACGTGCACAGAACTAAAGTTCCATGAATTGTTTTATAGCAGCAAGATCAACATTTGTAATAATTCAGGAAATCACTGTCATTCTAAGAAGACAGGGAACTACTACACCACTGCTCTGCATCTGTTTCCCCCAATGCAAATCTGTCCATGTCTGTGAGCTGCTGCCACTGCTGATGATCCATCACCCGCCTGCCAAGAAAACAGGTGCAGCAGGGTGATAGGGGAGAGAGGGGTGTCTCAGTCTGCATCTGCAACACTGGCACTGTACCTGAGCAATGCTGTAAGTGAAACAGCACTGCCCAGTGTCATTCTTCAAAGAAGTATGGCGGTGTCAAGAAAAGAAATATGTTCTCTGCTGACAACTTGTTTTAATGAAAATGCATTGCAATATTTAAAAAGTTTTCAAAGCTGACTTCTATTTCTGACAGTTGACAGATTTATGATTTTGATGAAGAATGTGCAACAGGATTAACAATATTCAAAACAAAGAAATCAATGCAGTCTGCCTGAACATGCCAAAGTACTAATAGAGGAACAGAAGATAACTCGGTTAAGCAAGGACTGTAAAAGAGAATCTAAGGCAGCTTAACAAGAATGTTTCAAGTTTACAATATTTAAAAAATTGGAACAGCCCTTAATGAACAAATTGACTTCAAGAGTGACAGACTGTGGGACACTGCAGTTCTCACAAGCACAAACACTTCATGTTTGATCTTGCTCTCAATAAAACCAGAATGAAAGCAATGAAAGGCAAATAAACGGTAGAGTTATTACTACCTCAATTTTCTTGGGTTTTCTTTTCAGGAAACAGGAAACAATTGTGTGGGTTTTCTTTGGGTTTGTGGGGATTTTCTTTTGTGGTTTTTTTTTAAAGAATTACCAGATAAAGTAGAAAACTACATTATGAAAACTTTCCATAACTCATCTTAAAGATGATCAGCACAGAAACAACTAAAGCATTTTTAAGTTTAGAGTAACCTTTCTAACCATATATTTAATATGTTTAGCTTACAGCAGATATAAGTCCAAATCCCTGTGCAAAATTTTTCTGACCACTAGAAATAACCATAATCACCATCCTGTTTTTCACCACTTTAACTTCTTTCCAACTTCTGGTCATAAATTCTATTCTGTCCTTCAGCAACCACTCAAAGCTTGATTTCTGAAACCAATGTATTCCTACAGAAGTTCTGTCTCGGCTTGAATACAAAAACAGGAGGAGCTGGAAACCATCGTGCAGCATGAAACCTGATGTATTTGCCATCATGGAAATACAACTCACACAAACTGGAATGCTGCAAGGGATGGCTGTAAATTCATCAGAAGGAACGGGCAAGGAAAGAGACTTGGTGGAGTAACCCTGTATGTATGTTAGGGACAGTTTTAATTGCCTAGAACTAAATGATGGTTGAGTGTTTATGGGTAAGAAACGGGGGGAAGGCCTACAGGGCAGACACCAGCAGCCCTGGAAAACCATGGAGGTGCCAGATGCTTGAAAGTTGGCAAATGTGATGCCTATCTGCAAGAAGGGAGAGAAAGAAGACCTAGGTAACTACAGGCCTGTCAGCCTGACCTCAGTGCTGGGGAAGGTCATGGAGCAGATCACCTTGAGGGCCACTATGCAGCACATGCAGGACAACCAGGGGATCAGGCCCAGCCAGAAAGGGTTTATGAAAATCAGGTCCTGCTTGACTAACGTGATCTTCTACAACAAGGTGACCTGCTTAGTGGACAGGAGGAAGGCTGTGGATGTTGTCTGTGTAGACTTCAGCAAAGCCTTTGACATCACTTCCCACCACATTCTCCTGGAGAAACTGGCTTCTCACGGCTTGGATTGGTGTACTGTTCACTGGGTAAAAAACTGCCCAGCTGGCCGGGCCCAGACTGAGTGTTGGTGAATGGAGTTACATCCAGTTGGCAGCTGGTCACCAGTGGTGTTCCCCAGGACTCAAAATTGGGGCCAGTCCAGTTTAATACCTTTATCAATGATCTGGATGAGGGGATCGAGGGCACCCTCAGTCAGTTTGCAGACAACAATTTGCAGACAGGCTGAATTGATGGGCTGAGGCCAATGGTGTGAGGTTCGAAAAGGCAAAGTGACAGTTTCTGCATTTGGGTCACAACAATCCCAGGCAGCACTACAGGCTGGGGGAAGAGTGGCTGGAAAGCTGTCTGGCAGAAAAGGACCTGGGGGTGCTGAACACGAGCCAGCAGTGTGCTTCAGTGGCCAAGAAGGCCAATGGCATCCTGGTTTGTACCAGGAATAGTGTGGCCAGCAGGACTGGAGCTGATTGTCCCTCTGTATTCAGCACTGGTGATCTTGAGTAGCAAGTCTACTTCTGGGCCCCTCACTCCAAGAACAACATTGAGATGTTGGAGTGTGTCTAGAGAAGGCCAATGAAGGTGGTGAAGGGTCTGGAGCACAAGTCTTATGGAGAGCAGCTGAGGGAGCTGAAGTTGTTTAGCCTGGAGAAAAGGAAGCCCAGAGGTGACCTTTTCACTCTCTCTACAACTACCTGAAAGGAGGTTGTAGTAAAGTGGGGTCAGCATCCTCTCTCAAGTAACAAGAGCAAATGGCCTCCAGTTGCACTAGGAAAATTTTAGATTGGATCTCAGGAAAGATTTCTTCACAGAAGAGGTTATCAAGCACAGAGACAGGCTGCCCAGAAGAGTTTGTGTCACCATTCCTGGAGCTATTTAAAAGATGTGCAGATGTGGCACTTAGGGACACAGCTTTCTGTTAGAATTGGCAGTGACGGGTTAATGGTTGGACCTGATGATTTTAGGTTTTTTCCAACCCAAAGGATTCTTTGATTCTATGATTCTAAATCTAGTATATTATTTTTGCTATTTTCTTAACTTTATTTATAATTTCTTGACTACATCTGATCCATCTGAAAGGTAATTTTCACAAGATCGACAAGGAAATTAAGATCCTGATTTTTCAGTTTTAAACTTAAACCACATGAGACATCTCACTATTTCTGACCATACTGAAAACTAGAGTAATAAAGGCTGTGGGAGAAAAAAGAAAATTAAAACAACACTGATTTTTCCCAAAGAAATTACCCTAGACAAAAAGCTGTCAGTCACAAACATTGATACTACCTCAACAGATGACAAGAAGCCAGTCACAGCAGAAGCATGAAATATGAGCATCACTGTCTCACTACTTTGTATTTATTTTAAATAACAGATGAACAGTCATTAATATTTACTGTATTTCAAATCAGTCATATAATGCAATCTTGAGCCTGAAGTCAGACTAGGCAGCAGCTGGTTAGATGGATGTCATCTGTCAGGGGCTGTTCTTCTAAAAGCCACTAATACTGTCAGTGAAAATTACAGTCTACAAATCAAAAGAACGTGTTTGAACTGAAACACATATGAAATCAGACAGTTCCCACTGGATTTTCCCCATGTGCTATTACCTCCATGATCAATTCACACTTCAAGTGACAGAAATTGCTGAGAAAGCAAAACATGGCTTGCTTTCTATCTGAGAACTATACTTTGAGCCAGGCAATATATTTTTAGATAATTAAAATTAATTTTCCTTTTTTTTTGTCAAGCAACATTATAACCAACTTGCTGTAAAGCAAAATGCTCACTTACTCTTGCACAGAACAACAGAGGGCAAAACTGTTGCTATTACAAAAGTGACAATGCCTTAGTCAGAAATGAGATAAAATCCTTTTCCATTAGTAAACTCTGTAACATTAAAGCACATCTTTTTCTAATAGTATTAACATGAAAACAAAGATCATTCACTCAGAACTTCAGTGATTATCCAAAATACATGTCAAAATATCACTTATATAGCGCCAAACCCCAAAGTTTTACACCATGCAAGGGTCATAACTGCACAATAAGCAATAAGAAAAATACATACAAAAGACAGAAGAAGTCAGGCAGGGATTTTATTAAAAAAGCATGCTGCTTCCTTGCTGATCAGGGAATGCCACCAAGAATTTTAAATTAATAATCAGTGTGCAGCAGTGCTGGCTGAGTGCCAGCTGGATTTGTAGACTGGGTTTGTAGAAAAGGATGGGTAGATGCCTCCTGGACAGCATTTGGAAGGTGAGGCAGGAATGTGCCCTCATGGTGAAGGCAGCTGCAGACTGTAACAGCATGAGTGTAGCTGGCACATCCTGCAACAGTCACCAGCACGGCGAAGGCTGGACTACAGGATATACAAGGAGATGCCAAGAAAGTTGGGCTTCTTCAGTTTTAAGAGGAGGCTAAAAGTGAAACTTGTTTTTGTCATCTGTGGCCTAATGGAAGGGCAGAGAGAAAACAGAACTGGGATCTTCTGGGAGGTGACCCAGAAGTAGAAGGAGAAGCAACAGTCACACTAATTGCAACACCGGGAATTCAGATTAGGTTTTGGAAATACTTTTTCACCTTGGCCGCAAACACTGAAACAGGTGGACGGAGAGGCTGCACAATCTCCACGCCTGGAGATGCTGAGATCCAGACTGCACAGGCCCCATTTGCAGCACAGAGTTGGACTTAGTGACTTGAGAGGTCCATTCCAGCCTCACTCATTCCAGAGCTCTGTGACTGTTTTGTTTCTCACTCCCCCTTGGCGCATGCCTACATTTCAACAGCAGACCAAAAGCATTCAGCCAAGACAGGGTGGGTATTTCCAGCTGTGAGAAGTTTGCTGAATACACACCAAACCTGCTAGCTCAGCACTCTGCAACTGGCCAAACTTAACCTGGTCTTTCATGGGTCACCACCAACTTTGTGTGGGTGAAAGCAAGACCAAGGACCTGCCTTCCCTTGCACCTCCTTTGCTCTCAGCATTGGGTACCACTCTGCACTGCCAAATCAGATGCCAAATTGGCCATTTTGCTCCCTTTGATATCAAGGCTGGACCCCTGAAGGGGGGTTTTGCTAAGGGGAGACTCATTCTCTGCTGTAACATCCACAGCTCTTGTGATAGCAAAGCTGTTCCCAGCATCCCGACTGCTCCTTGCAGCACAGGCCTTTGTCTCTACCCCTTCTTCCACGACCACTGTCCCTTTTTTCTGGCAGGGTTATCAGCACATTGATCCCACTCATGACAACCTACAGTTCCCAGTGCTGGAGCCAGGGGGAGTGCAAGGTCACTCTTCTCTGCAGGACCACCATAGCCTTAGATTAGTTAAAATCTGTCACAAAGCCATACCTGTAGGAACCCAGAAATGTGGTTAATTGTGTCAAATCTTATATGAGCTAACAATTATTCAGGCAGAATTAAAAATATTATATATTTGAAAACCTCGTGGCAACATGCACAACAAAATATTTCTTGAGATGGTATGACTGTATGTAATGTCATAATCATCATCATGGCTAAGCTTCACAAACGAAGATATGGGAAGGGCTCTACCCACGCTTGCTACAAACGTGCTGATGGCTGAAAAGGCCAATGTGGGATAGACAAGTCCAGGAACAAAAGGCACAACTAAAAAGTCTCCTTAGGTGGTATTGACAAGGCACGGTTCTTTCCACATTGTCTTTTCACCTCAAGGCTAATTCTACGTGAGTTTTCAAAGGAGGCAGCAGTGTTATAGATGGTGTGTCTCCATGATTCCCAATTTGAGGCCAGAGTGGACCACTGATGGTGGTCAATATGGCCAAAACTGAGGTGTTGTTTCAGGGAGTCCTTAATAATCTCTAGGACAAGGCACCAAGGGAAGAAATACATCGCCCCTGGGAAAAGGTAACTTCTCCCTCACTGAAATGGACATCAGCAGAGAAAAGGGCACTAACCAACACCATCACAGGAAGTGCCACTGAGGCAGGATGATTTACATGGCTGTAGGGAGCAATGTAATCTACCACATGCCACAAACAAGCCTCTGTAAGAAAAAGCAAGAATTCAAGGCTCATGATGGCCAAGCCTCCCACTATCATGCCAGTCTGCTCTGATTTTACAGAAGGTCAGCCTGCTTCACCAGCTAAGTCCCATCTTAGCCTGCTACAACCACAATTTTAATAGTAATAGCTAACCACTATGGCTAACAGCTTGCCATGCTCCACAGGGAATGAGTTTTACTAGACCAAGTTTCTTCTAACAACCCAGCTACCAGAGGAACCTACATGCTCTTATCTCCCAGTGTTCTGTTACACACACATCACATGATTTTTCTCTTTACATGCTTGTCTGGTTTCACTTTAAAAGAAACAGGATCAGATTTTTCACAACACATAATGAAGACTCACACTTAAATCTGACTTCCTTTTCCTCAGAGAGGGCATTTGAGATTCCCCAGAGACTTCAAAACAAGCTCTTTCAGAAGATAGGAAGAAAATCAGTAGAAGAAAAGTAATCACAGACCATGGTTTTCAAAAATAAAGTCTGAAAATTAATTATCTGAGATTCCTCTCATCCCTAATTTTTCTTTACTGCTTAGTTATCTTAACACGTAACAAATCATTTGCTTTTCTGGTGCTGGTGCTATGGGTTTTGTCACACACCAGTAACACTACATCTGGCACATCTACTATATATCTCTCACCTACTATATTGCTCTCTCTGAACAGTCCCCTCCTGTCACATTCCCAACCTCCCCAGTGCCATTGTTCCACTCAGTGTTTCTCCTCGTAAGAAAACAGAAAGTGTAACTCAAAGGCCTTTCCCTGCTCTCAGAAGCCCATAACAAGGGATCTGGAGCACTCCCACTAACTGAGCCACATTTAAACACATGGATTGGAAGATTTTCTAACAACACCCTCTTTGTGTGTATTGTTCCGCATCTGCAATAGCAGACAGTGAAACCCACATTCTTCTGGAATTATGGAGTTTAAAAGAAAGGGGGAAAAAAAGTTTGTCGGCTCAATTCTATGGCACTACCCAGAAGGAAAATAGGAATATCCATGAACAAACCACAAATCTGCAGTCTATGCAAGCACTTCTTCCTCTTGTATGAGCCTGAAACCCTGCCAAGTTCCAAAATGTTGTATCCAAAACATAAGTAGTTATCAGGAAAACAGTTTCAGATCTTAATTAATCCACTGAGGCTCCAGCCCATGTCACAGTAATCAGTCAGCTAGCACTGACAAAGAGGACTTAAGAGACTCTCACAAAACAGCTAAAAATAGCATTGAATCTATTTTTTATATTCCCCTACACATAAGGATTTTGCTCTCAATTTTTTCCTTTTCGTATTTATAGGTTTTACTTCATGCAACTGAATTTGTTCTTCATTCAAAACACAAAAAGAGGCATCTTTTATAGAACTACCAAACATTTCACACATTATATTGCATAATGCTCATATACCCGAGGAGGCCACACTACATATTTCTGCAATGTGGATTTCCATTCAGATCAACTCGTATGACAGTATCAGCAGCCAGTGAGAGTAATTACCATCAGATTTTCTACCTCAGAACAGATAAGTCTAGGGAAATCAACAGATTAAAAAAGTGATCTGCAAGAATAAATAACTTGATGGGAAGATTTTCTTGAAAGAGGTTCATTTATACATCAGATGGGATATTTGATATTGTTGAGTTTGAACACAGTATGATTTTCAATTTCCAGTAAGGCAGCTAAGCCAAAAAAAAAAAAAACCAACCCCAAACCACCCAGGAGGAAAAGTGCAGTATTTTGCCTTAAACACCACATCATTGTCATTCAGAAAATGTGACAAATGCCTTTTTAAAACATTCTCACATTCTCATTACTATTTTACCAGTGATTTAGTAGTGTTAATTTTGGGGGGAGAAGAAAAAGATCAAATGAACATTCTACCACAAAAACTAAACACAGAAATCAAACTGCAAAAAAAAGAGGTCAGCAATACAAAGGCCAAGGAAGCAGAAAAGGATTTTGTATCATATTGTGATTTAGAGAGACTTCGATTGATATCAATCTACCAAAACATTTAGAAAAACAATTCTGGCTTGCCTGCCTGTATAAGCAGAAGCAGAGTATTGTTCCTCCAGGGAACCACCCAAGTAAAACCACATATATTGTTAGCAGCAAAATCTATTATTGCCTCCTAAAACAGCCAAGACCAAAGCACAGTTTTGAATACTCTCAGATGTCAAACATTTATTAGAAAAATGTTTAAAAAAAAAAAAAAAGGAGAAAGACTCAAAAAAGAAGAGCATTTTTAAGTAACATTACTCCTGGTGCAGTAACTGACCTACTGCTCACTCAGTAACTCAGGCCTCGAAGGAGCCTGCGTGACCACCGGAGTTACACTGTACCGAGCAGTCAGGTCTGGTTGAAAACTGATCACATTCTGGTAACTTCAAACCCATAATTTCCTCAGTATTTTAAAAGTTCAACAGCAACAAATGCAGTTGTGCTTTGTGTTCACCAGCTTTTCCAATACATATAAAAGTAGCTGCTGTTGTGGGAAGAGGGGGAGGGCAGGGAGACGGTAAAAATGGTTTTGTCTCGCTTAATTATAATGATCTAAAAAACAAGACTAGGCTTGTAGGAAGAATTAACTTTTCTTACGGTTAACTGGAGCATTTAGAAGGGGAAAGAATACATTCTTGAGGCAGAAAATCCTTTCTTCAGATCTATCCAACACAGAAAAGTTGATCAGAAAGGAGCTTTGTCTAGAGTGCTTGACTTCAGCTGTATCGCGCACTAACATACTGTAACCAAGCCAAAGTTGTAAAAGTTTCTTAAAAGTACTCCTACAATTCTGAATCTATGAGTACTGCAATTCAGACACACATCCCTGTGAATAACGACTTTCAATAAAACACTTTTTCTGGAAGTGACACCATAAAAGATTAAGTTGAAGCAGATGACATTTTTTTTTCCTTTTCAATAAAAATAGAATTTAGAGGATTAAATAATGACACCAACAAGAATACACATTCAAGACTTGTTCAAGCTACAGCTTGAATTCAGTAAATGAGCATATTTTTCATTAACCACTAGAGGTCACACAGTAACCATGGCAGCTATCCAAAAGATGAGAGGACTCAAGAACCTTATGATCTGGTAAAATCAAAATACAGGGGTACTCACTGATTTGCAGCCACAAATGAAATTATTGAATCAATTTGAGTAGCCCATTTTCCCAAAAGGTGCAATGAATATGAATACTCACAGATGTCATTTGGTATTTTACATCTTTGTAAAATTAAGATTTATGATTTTTACTTCTGAAAAACATATCCAATAATGGGGGCAAGGGGGGGAGGGAGTGGGGCAAAGGCCAGGACTGTCAGAGCCTGCTGCCTTTTTGAAGGTTTTCCTGATTTATTCAAACATTTCCTTATTTAGAACTTCTGGAACTTTAATTCAAACAAAACTGCATCAGCTATGACTATAATTAACACTAAAGAATCACAATAAGCTGTAATATGCTAAGACTTTACCAGTGAATGTCTTGTCATTTAAATAGACATTTAAAGATTCCAAGAACAACAGATACAGTAAAACCAAATATGATCCCACATACATCAAATTTACTGTGTTTTTAACCTAATACCAAAGTTTACATTGGACACAATAACTTAAATTCTCTTCAATTTGAATGTATATATACTCTCAAAATTTAGGCACAGTTGCGATGGTCAAGGCCTGAGAACTACTTGTTTGAGAGAAATTCACTTATACTGCTAATGAAAATCTAGTCTAATTTAAAGTATTTGCAAAACCGCTATTCTCAAGGGATAAAATGCTTTATGTTCTACACAGCTAACTAAAAATTCCTTCTAAAGTTCCTTTAAACCCTTCAAAAAAGCATCCTGTGCACACACATGCAGAACGAGAGATGGCTCATAATCAGTGATCCCATGCTCCTTTCATATTAGATTAAATTGGGGACTGGTATACAAAGACATTTCATGAACTGACCGACTTTTTATTCCATTTACTACAGTGCACACTACGTCTTCTCTTTAGAGAAATTTCATTTAATTATATCCCAGCTACGAAAGATAAAGACCTGTGTATGAAAGTTTTTTACTATGGCAGAGCAGCACTGCCAAGGCTTTAAACTGCCCTCTAACCCTAAGAACTGGTCCCACCAGAACAGGTGCTGCTGCTGCTGACTTGCATTACCTGTTCTGGAATAAGTAAAATATTTCACTCCCTAAAGCTCTCAGTCTGGTACATTTTAGCATTGAAAAAAAAAATAATAGTGAAGAGCCATGGAACAGCTGTAATCTGAATAGTAACTTCAAAAGTTTCAGCACCCATCATGTTTCTCAGCACCCATCGTATTTTTCAGCACAACAGACAACGCTACCAAAAGCTCACAGGGTGCATATTGCATTATAGGAGCAACTCCTTGACACAAAACAGAAATCATAACTCATGTCTCAAAAGCAGAAAATATGCAGACTTTTCTTGCCATAAAATTAATACCAGAGGTTTACCTAGCTCTTAAGAAATATTACAGAAAAAAAATCCAGTTTTACCCGTATGAAAGCTTGTAGGTATACGCATCTGTACTCACATACAGATTGCAAATCAGCACAGATTGCTTTCCACTTCATATTAACACAGCAAGTTGTACAACCTCTATAAAAATTTAGGAGACAAGAGTAATTTTTTGAGAAATATCCAAATACAAACCTGCTTTTTCTGTGCCTGCCTTTTCTGAGCACCCAATGTAGCTGACTTAAAGCTAAGAGACTTGGACTGTCTCCTAACTTTCACTGAATCTCTCCGGCGATCATACGAAAAAGACGACGACTTCTTTGTAATTTTCCTTTTAGGTGTGTCTGCCATCTCATCCGAAGTATGGTTACCTTCAAGCAAATAGCGTCCCAAGAAAATAAAAATTCAGTACCATCAAGCTCCCACCAAGCTTACATGAAACAGTCTTCAATCCTACAGGAAACGGAGCAGGCCACAAGGGGCAGAGCCCACCTAACAACAATTTCAGTTCTTCCAACAGGTTGTACGAATGAAAAAAGCCGATGGTCCTGCAATGCTGTATGTCACTGAAGAGCAGGCAGAACTCNCTTCACTACTATGTCAAAGAAAATAAAGTCCATGACTTTGTATGAATCTTATCCTTCCTGGGAAATCACTATGAAGTTACAGCACTCTCTTGATGCCGTTGTTGGTATCAATG
>WEIV01012680.1:0-48266 GCA_013390005.1 Calyptomena viridis | reverse complement strand
CCTTCCCTTCCCAAACCTTCCTATGGATTTCTTTCAGAAGATTAAATATAGAATAAAACAATGCAGTCATTTTATCAAACAATTCTTTTTGTATGAAATTAGGGTTCAAGGAAATCCATTCACTGTTGGCTATATTTTATCCCAATAATCTAGACAGTATTAGTTTGTTTGATATCAAAGACCACATCTTTCCTTCATGTGGTACCTCTAACTAAACTAGCCTAGATTATTTTACATGTATAGGGCCTCGTTTTCATTATGCATTTCAGTTTTCTGTTAAGTCAGCAGAGGAGCTGAAACTTCAGTACCAGCTATTGCTATTAATCACATAATTTCAGGAAAATGACATTTTTAAGAAGAGTATGTATTATTATATATATATAGACAAACACTTAATTAATTAATGTCTGCAATTAATGCGTAATGTGTCCAAATTGTGGAAAGAAATAGTAATTTAGCTCTCTTGTATCTCCTCAGGCAGTGAGCTGGAAAGAAAATGTCATGGTTTATCACAATGGATTAGGTCAGCTAAGCAGAACTAGAGATCGTTTCTAATCTTTTAGTTCAATGGGCAACATAAATATTCATAAAAAGAAAATATACTTAAAAATCTATGGGAATTTTCCTTATAATTAAGAAAATATTTTTTATATTATGGCATCTCAAGTTTTAATTTTCATTTATCATACTAGAAAAGAACTCCTGGGTTTCTGGCTTTATATTTAACAAGAATCTGATTTTTTTTCCTTAGAGTGGTTTGAATGGGAATTTTTAATATTCCAAGCATTGACCTTTCTTGCTTGAGCTGCTGGACCTCATAGGGTTTTCTGTAAGCCATATGGCAGAGGAGGTGTGAGAAACTCAGTGCTGAGTTATTTGTAAAGGTAAGATTTAATATGTAGCAGAAATATACCAAATATTCCTGTCTCTACTCATGAACATGGGCAAAAAGCTAAAGATTAGGTCCAAGTAATATTTAGAGAACAGGACTGTACTAATGAAGAGGTGAGGGATCTAGACAGGCAATATGTAATTTGGATATTTTACTATGTAAGACATTAAAAAGCCGAGGTCAGGCAAACATGAATATAGGTACATGTGTGACTATAAAAACTATTATATCATTCCTGTTATATTCAGTCATGAATGGAGCTTCAATTTCTAGTGCAACCAAGGATTTTTCTAGTTTTATCAAAATATACAGGAATATAGTCTCATTTCCAAATGTTGGATATTCATCACTTTTAAAAATTCAAACCTTTCAAGTTATCTCAGAAATAGATATCAAATACAAGTCAGTTATCAATTCATATTGAGTCAAATGTTAAATATCAAGATAAACATCACAAATATATATTCAATATGTTGATATATTTGTTCTTGGGAGGTGTTAACCTATTCATGTTGGGTTCCTTTTGCAATTAGTTTAAAAAAACCAGAATGGGCACCTGGAGGTTGTGAATCAACTGTTACATTTTAGATACCTAATTTTTGTACAAAAAGTTGTCTCTAAAACTGTTTATGGCCTCTGCTGGCTGTATGTCATGTGAGAGACTGTCTAAAATACGTCATTTAAATTTGACTTGGTGAGTGATACCCACAGTGTATCTAGTGCACTGCAGTAATGTAGATAAATAATTGCAGTCTGCAGGTTGTGTTTTGGATACCTACTAGTGATCCATATACTTGTATAAAATTCAAACTAAAATTTTTATAATTCACTATTTTATTATCTAAGGCGATGACTAGAGATTACCTAAAAAGGAGCAGATAACTTGGATTTTTTCTGCAAATATTCCTGCTGTTTTGTTCTACATCAAAGCGTATCTCAAATTCTGTTGCATTTTTGGGAAACTTTCCTGGGTCCTAGAGCTGCTTTTGTTAGTAGCAAGCAATGGTGCTTTGTTCCCTTTTGTCAGAAGGACCTGCTCACAAAGAGCTGTTGTACAAAAATACACGACATTGGTCTGAAGGTTAATCAGAAAGCAATGAAGTGTCTGGCCACTGGCATCATAAAATAGAGCTCCATAAAACAAGTAAGTCAAGATATTAATTATATCAGTGGAAGAAGTACATTCAGTTTGCAGCAGCATGGAAATGTTGAACCCTCACAGCATCATACGACAAAGTTATTGCTATTTCTATGTCACTAAGGAATAATTCATTCCCCTGTGAAACTTCCTGCCTCACCAATATTTTCTTCTAAATTATATAAAAGGTGAATGCTAGGATTGACTGATACTGACAAAGATTTTTGTAAAATCCTTTTGTTGAAATTTTTCCCTTTCATGAACCAAAATATTCAGCGAAAAATAAAATAATACATTTTTCCTAAAGTTGTAAAGGAATGTTATATCATATGTGACCAAAATAACCATATTACTACAAATTCTGCTTGCAAATTTTAGCCTGAAGGTGAGAATGGCTCTGTTGTGTGTTATGATGCTCATGTAAAAGAGGGAACACCTGAGTTTCAGTTTCTCTTCAGAGTATGTTTAATTATTTATGTAAAACAAACATCCTCAGGAGAGAGACTGAGAGCACTTCACCACAAATTATATTCCAGCTTTGAGGTCGAGATGGTATCTTTAAAAATGAGAGGTCAAATTCAGATCCCTTTGAGTGCTGACACTCAAAATCTCGTTCTGGGCAAAAGGCAGCATAACATAGACATTACTTAAAGAATGTATTACTAGTCCCATTGAATTTAGACTGCTTGGTAGTCCTAAGTAACAGAAAGAGCCCCTCAAAATGAATATATGAAAAACCTTCCTGGTGTTTACCACTTTTTGACTGTTTTCTCTCTCCACAACTCTCTGAAAAGCTGTTGTAGCATGGAAATCTTTGTTCCCTTCTCCTAAGTAACAAGCAGTAGGACAAGGGGAAATGGCCTCAAGTTGTGCCAGGAGGGGTTTAGGTTGAATATTAGGCAAAATTTCTTCACCACAAAAGTTGTCCAGCTTTGGAACAGGCTGCTCAGGGAAGTGTTTGGGTCACCATCCCTGGAAGCATTTAAAGGCCATGTAGATGTGGCTCCTGGGGACATGGTTTACTGATGGACTTGGCACTGCTGGGTTATCAGGGGGGCTCATATTAAGGGTCTTTTCTAACCTAAATGATTCTATGATTATTGGTTTGTATAAGAACAAAAATATAGGTCAAAATGAGGAATATGGAAGGGATGTTGTGAAATGTCTTCAGAAAAGTGGTGCTGTTGTTGGAGCAGCTTATTTTAATGAATTGTAGCAGTTTTTGTCAGGTAATTTGCCCTGTCCATGAAAACTTCCTTTTCTGTGCATATATGATTTTCATTGTTATTTAAGCTTTTTTTTTTTCTTCAAGGGGCAGCTGTATATTCACATACAGGCAGTCTCTACTGTTTGGGGAAGTGAGGGGTGAACTAATTTGTTTTTTTGAAGAATGAACTAATGCCTTATGATTTGTCAGAAACCCAACCTTTTGGCTCTTTTTCCTTTCCGATCAGTGAGTCCTAAACATCCATAATTTTGGATGGTATAGAACATCCTATAAAGTTCTCATGTATAGTTTTGTCCTGGTTTTTCTTAAGGAGCCATTTATTCTAGAAAAAAATAATTCAGCAGAATCATAGGAAGAACTGGAACTGACTGTGACAGAATATGTAATTTAAATTAAATTCTATTAAGACTTGAATCAAAGACATGAATTTCTATCCCTGTGGAAGCAATTTGCAACATGCAACCTGGAACAAGTTTCATAATGGATTTAATTCAACATTAGCTATCACCACCCCTGAAATCAGGTTCCCCTTTTACTGAAATAAGGTAGGGCAGAGAGAAGGGACAATATTACTGAGAGGTCTATTTGGAAATATTTGCATGAGTAGAGGAAGCAGTTTGAAATCAATGCTGGAACAAAAAAAATATATGTACATATATATTTATATTATAAAACCACAGTAGTACTACCACATGTAGCCCACAGTATGTTATCCATATATATGTACATATTAAAGTGCTTTGTGTGGTCATCCTCACATGATTTAACTATTCTACTTATGTGGGTGTTAATAAGATATGTCTCTTAAGAAAAAGGACACAATGAATCAGTCATTGTTCTGCATTTTAAAGAAGTGAATTTCCTAGTAAGTTTGCTGTTTAGAATATTGTAATTTATTTTTTTCTCTAGTTACATGGAGAAAATGCAGAGAAACTAACACTATTGGGGAGTTGGAGTATGGAGACGTGATTTATCCGTGGGAATTATAATTCAAAAAGCCTAAAACTGGAGATATAGAGGTTTTTAATATGTTACATCATGGTATGTGAGAAATTATATTAATATTGGTACACAGAACTATTCAGTGATCAGCACAGCATTATTCAATGCAGGTTGGGATTGGAGATTTGTTAGTGGAAGTAGAAATACAGTCCTGATTTCTAATCCTTTCATTCTGTAATTAATTTTAAGGAAATGTGTTGCTTTGTTTTTGTAGCAAATACAACTTTTAAAATTTTTTTGTGTTTTCCAGTCACACAATAAGAAAAAAAATTGCATTTACTTATGAAATATCCTCTTTAAAAAGTGTAGTTGTCAAGTGAACCTGGGACTTGCAATTCAATCTTGTTCTGAAGTTCTCTCTGATGGTCTGTGGGTTGGGAGGCTCTAACGAATGATAATGATCTGACTGAGCACTGTTCTGCAGTGAGAGAAAGGACTGATTGGGAAACTGTATAAAATCAGAAGATAATGGAGGAAGGGAACAAGAAATTACTATACACATTGTTAGAATAGGAGAAGGAAGAAATGCACAGTGAAAGAATCTGGCACCAACTGAAGAACAGGAATTCCTTTTTGGGCAGGTATAATAAAACTGTGTAATTAATTGTCAGCAACTGTTGAGGAAGCCAGAAATCTTAAGGGCTTAAATGATACTGAAGATGCTGTAACTGTGTCCCGGGCTGCCTCCAAAGCAGGGTGGGCAGCAGGGCAGGGGGGATTCTGTCCCTCTGCTCCTCTCTGGTGAGACCCCACGTGCAGAGCTGCCTCCAGCCCTGGGGTCCCAGCACAGCAAGGACATGGAGCTGTTGGAGGGAGTGCAGGGGAGGCACCAGGATGGTCAGAGGATGGAGCAGCTCTGCTGGGAGGAAAGGCTGAGAGAGGTGGGGTTGTTCAGAGTAGAAAAGAAAAGGCTTTGTTGTGACCTAATTGTGGCCTTCCAGTGCCTGGAGGGAGCCCACAACAAACATGGAGAGAGACTATTGGCAAGGGCCTGGAGTGACAGGACGAGGGGCAATGGCTTCAAACTGACAGAGAGGAGCTTTAGATTAGATGTTAGGAAAGAATTCTTTCCTGTGAGTGTGTGAGGCCCTGGAACAGGCTGCCCAGAGAAGTCATGGATGCCCTGGGAGTGTTCAGGGCGAGGCTGGACGGGGCTCTGAGCAGCCTGGTCTGGTGGAAGGTGCCCCTGGCTGTGGCAAAGGAACGAGATGATCTCTAAGGTCCCTTCTAACCCAGACCGTTCTGTGACTCCATGATCTCACAGGGGATGTTAAAACTGAACACTTCAAAGAAGACCTTTGGATGCTGAAGTATCAGTGCTTGGAGTGGGGAAAAGAAATGAACTAAACTGTGATCTCCCGATTCCTTGGATCCTTTTTTTTTTTCACTGCTGCAATACTGGCTGGTTAGACCTCTGGTCTGACCTGTTTTATGGGTTCTAGTCTGAAATTCATGGTTTACTTGTGCTGACCTACAGAAAGCATTAATAATCTTTAAGGTAGCTATAACTTGACCTGTAAACGATTTAATCAGAGGGATTACGGCAGCCTTAATACATGTGTATTTAGTGTCATGAAAAGCTTGATTTTTTTAAAACTTATGATTTTCTGGCTTATAAATTTGACTGCCTAATTTCATATTAATGGCAACCTTGTTGGTTCTCAATTAGAAAGCTTTTCAAAGCAATCCTTTGAGAGAAAATTAGTTTCCTAAATCAAGATAATTAAAGATGGGAACTTGCTAGTACCCATACAATAGCATTCAAAGATCAAAGAGCTTAAGGGTTAAAAGAAAAGTCTTGAAAGCCAGTCTGATTTCTTATTATCTCTGGCAGTGTCACTTATTTATAAGCATTTCCTTGAACTTTTAATTTTTTTAAAAACAGAAAGAATATTTATTCCAGAGACTTTTTTCAAAATCCAGACAAGGTTCATGAGGCTGTTCTGACATTTTGCCACAAGTCAAAGAGAATACTTTAACTGCATTAACAGCAATGTTTTAAGGTTTTTATAATACCTCAATAGGCAGTTTTTCCTTTCATGTAGATCAGCTAGATTTTTTATGTGTTCTTTCTTGGTTCCTAATACTTCCAGTACCCGGTGATAATAATGTCTAGTTTTTGCCTATTTTTAATATCTAAGTTTTGAAGTTTCAGGCCCTTTTCACAAGCGTTTCATAAAACTTTGCAAACATTTATCTCTTCTCAAGTAAATCGGTCCGGCGAAGATATTTGAAACAAAAGCTCTTTAAAATTTTGAAAAATAGTTTTTAAATCCCAATATTTAATTATAGACTTATGAAATTCCCATTATTTTAATTTTAATACTTAAATTACAGGTTGCCTCTACATTAGCTCTGGATAATCAGTGGTTAGGGGAGACCTTATCCCTCTGTACAACTCTGAAAGGAGGTTGTAGCCAAGTGGCTTTTCTTCCAGGCAACCAGCAATAGGGCAAGAGGAAATGGCCTCATGTGCCAGGGGAGGTTCAAGTTGGACATTGTGAGGAATTTCTTCACAGAAAAGGTTGTTGAGTATTGTAACAGGCTGCCCAGGGAGGTGGGGGAGTCTCCATCCCTGGAGGTGTTCCAGAAATGGCCAAACGTGGCACTCAGGGCTCTGGTCTGGTTGACAAGGTGGTGATCGGTCAGAGGTTGGACTTGATGATCTTGGAGGTATTTTCCAACCTTAATGACTCTGTGGTTCTGTGACCACATAATTTTGGAAGCATATTTCCCAGATACTCATACCTCCAGTGTTTTGCCTCCTGTTACAGAATGATCCCAAGGCAGACAGGTTCTTTTCTGCTGAAACGGAACTGAAGTCTGTATTCCTGAAATACACCTCATAAACTCTGACCCACAGAAGGCCTTTCAGTTCCCAGTACCAACCAAGTGCTAGTCTGAAATAAAATTTCTGAAACTCATACAGCATGGCCTACAGGGGATCAATCCCAAAGGTTTTGCTATTTGGCTACTATTTTTATCCAAAACTGCACTGAAAATGTAGTTATTGAGAAACTTGATTCTGCATCTTCACCACGGCCTGTCACGTCCATAGTTGGTGCAATTTCTAGTACAAGTTCTAGATCCTTTGGTGGAAGGTACTGGAAATACTAAAAACTGCTTTTATTTTAATAATTAAAAGCAACTTCCTCACAGGTGGGGCCAAATCATCCATTTCTTAAAACACATAGATAATTAGCTTTCATCTGATAGGCAATTGTCTGTGTGCAATTCAGTATGTGAACAGCTGTTAACATTCCCACCAAATATAATTGATGCAGCTAAAATCGAAATCTGAGAGGGGTGACCTAATCATAGAACTAATATCAGGATGAGAGTTCCAGCACATCTATCAAGGCCAGGCTGGATGGGGCTCTGAGCAACCTGAGCTAAGGAAAGGTGTCCCTGTCCTTGGCAGGGGCACTGGAACTACGTGATCTTTAAGGTCACTTCCAACCCAAACCATTCTATGATATTATAGCAGCTCTTTAATAATTTCCTGCTTCTCAATTGTTCTAGTGGTGACTCAGCTGCATGGATCAAAGGTTATTACCAATAAATCTTGCTTAGGATATAGAGTCTGCCAAATTTAACTTAGTATTGACAAATAACCAAACTTTCTGCTGAGTACTTTCATTAATATCTGTTGAATGTTCAGTTAAACAGGAACAAAATGTTGCGATCAATAACATTTGTGTCTCATGACATCTGTTTTCCACAGAGCTGTTCTGTTTTATTATGTATTATCATAATTAATTGCTGATTTTAAAGGCAGTAGTAATAGTTGAATAGCTAAAAAAATGAAATTGATGAAAAAATTTATTAGATGTCTAAATTGCTTCCCAGAATCAAGTAAGATGTCTTCTAGTAGATATAATGGCTTTGTAAAACTTCTCTATACCCCTGACTTTTGAACATACTGAATCTCTGAATAAACATGCAACGGTGATTTGGATTGAAAAAACATATATGTATTTCATAAATAGACACAGATATTTATCTTGAATATAATTTTTAGATATTTAGAATCTCACTTCCTGGAAGATCATGAAGAATAGTGAATAACAGTGAAAAACAGTGAAATTAAAGTCATTATAAATTAACTGCCAAATAATTTAATTTGTAGGCTTTGAAATACAGGTATGGATACTTAACAGTGGGGGTTGGATATTGCAACATGAAGATTCAGTGTCAGATCACACACTTAAATCTGGTGTTTCCTTTCGGATTCCATTGGTGGTGAGAGACAAATATGCAATATGCAAATATGAAAGAAAAACTTGATACGTAAAATAAAACAAAACTTCTCTTTGCTGTAATGGACTACTTTATGTGTAAGAAATGGTTTTGACATTTATCCAGAGATCAAAAGCTTTTATATGGTTTGCACTTGAATTACTTAGTTTTATGACAGCAGGGAAACAGTATAATTATAAATCCAATCTTGTCTGCATTTTAGATGTTTCTTTTGGAATTGCCAAGGAGGGTTCTCATTGATGTTAATACTTGTTTGCATCAGCTGAAGGTGTGGCCTTTTATTCACAACAGTGTTATAGGAAAAGCATTCTTTAGATATTCTCCTTGTTCTTGGTAGGCCTGTGCTGTCAGTCAGTGAGGGTGCTCTGACATGTGGGCTTCCATCAGTTGTACTTTTAATAGCATGATATTAGGATTAAATACTTGATTCCAGTGGGTGATCTTTTTTACACAAACACTACCTCTATTTGTGGTGCTTTACAGATACAAACATTCATTTTCTGTTACAGGAAGAGTGAAAAGACTAAGGGCAACAGTAAATATAATCACTTTTTCCTTCCTCAGGTATAAAATTCATGTGCACAGCAGTTGTGTCTTAGCATGAGCACTGCTGTGTATTTGAGTGTGACAAACTCTGCCTGTCCTGTCAGAATTCAGATTTGGTTAGCTTGTTAAATCAGTTTGTTTCTTGTTTCTGTCAACTGGATTGTCTGTGCCTACCCTAACTTTGACAGAAAAATTATTTTATTCCTGTCCCCTATGGGTTGTGAAATTTCTCTTGGAATCACAAGGTTCTAGAAATCTTGATTTGGAAGCATCTTTGGAGGTCTCATCTTTACAGACAGAGTGTCAGAAGCATTCCCTTGGATCCTGGCTTTGACTCTGAGGATACAGGCACCACAACTTCTGTGATCAACCTTTCCTGGTGTTACATTTTAATTCTAGAGAGGGTTTTTTTCTTGGTTTTTTTGTTTTTGTTTTTGTTTTTTCCCCAAGTCCATGGTCTTGGCAATTATTATTTTGTCCATATATATATATATATATCTCCTGATAAACGCTTGGCTTTAAAGTATTTTTAACTCAGTTTTAATAAGTAGTAGGCAGTTATTAATTCAATACTTCATCTTCTGTTTGGCAGAACAAACAAGAGAGTTTCCCTCATAATTTCTTTGTGAGACATTTGCTCTGAGGTTCTGGTCATAGCCATTTACTGTCATAGCCGTTTACTGGACTCTCCCAAATTCCACCTTTCCCAGTTATGTCCTATTCAACATTGAAGAGAAGGTTGGAGAAGAAATCATTCAAAGTAGCTGCCCAGATGTCATCAGAAATAACTATTGTGCCTTTAAAAAGAATTTAAAATAAATCAGAAAAACATCTGCTTATGTCATTTAGTATTTTTTCTGTTACTTCTTTTTATGCCATAAATTTACAACTAAGTTGAATCTTTGTCTGTCTCATGAAAAAATACTTTCAGCAAATCTTAAATAAATTGATAATAAGGGAAAATTTTGAAATCTTTAAAATTTCATCTCTATTAATTTTAGTTCTTAATGTTAGATTTGAAATGCACTCAGATGTGAAAGAGAAATTTTCGTATTTGATCAAGGTAACTCATCTAAGTTTGGAGGTGGACCTTGCTGTGACCAGAGGTTGGATATTATAACATGTAAAGGTCACCTCCATCCTAAAGAATTCTATGATTCTATGGCAGTTTTTCAAAGATATAAAGAAAATATCAAATTTCATAGCTCAATTAACCCATCCCTGATTTAGCCCAGGAGTTTATGTAAATGACCAGCTTTGGGCTGAATAAAATTACCTGTAAGGTAATTGAATTATTTTTGTGAATAGATTATCCTTTCTTTTATGTAATTTAATATACCTAGCCTTTTAATGTATTGATCTGTGCACTGAGGCATCTAGATAAGTTCTTGAAAAATAAACTACACTTTGTGCAATGATAAACTGTTTTCCTAAAGTGGATTGAGAGCATTTGGAATTATGGAAGCTGTATGCATGAAAGTGTATCATCTTGGCAAGGGACTGTGATGTTGAATTAAGAGCCACAGAGAAGGGACACTTTTTGCACACAAGAGCTCTGATATCCTCAGCAGTCACACTTCTGTAACAATGATGTCTAAGCCTTTTCTGACTATTATTCAACCAAATTTGATTTTTTTCAGGTTTTGATCATTGAGGATAGGACTGTGCTGAAGGAATGTTTTGTTAAAATATTTTCATTTTTGTTGAATGTCTTGCTGTCCCCTGGTATCTTTTAGCATTGTTTGTGTATTTTATGACATTTAAAAAATTTATTTAAATGTATTTTCAACAGTGAGTATAATAGTAGCAAACACATCACTGACTTATCCTAATTTTAAACCGTAAACAAATTATAGATAAAAATTCATTCAACAATAATTCTAGGTTTGGGTGACATCAAAATATGGTCATTTTTAAAAAAGATAAAATATAATTATGCAAATAATTACACATCAAGATGTTTCTGAATAAGATTGTCTAAATACTTTATAAGTTATGCACTATAACTTTTTAATTACTTTACTTCTAAATTCCAGAAGCAGAAAGTAAAGCAAAATAAAGGAAGTAGAGAGGGTGTGTATCAAAATGACTAATTCTTCATTCAATGCTTCCAATACCTTTCTTTCTAAGTAGAATTTTCCTAAAGAAGCTTAGTGACTGATGCAGATATTATTTCTGTTCTTAGAATCACTCTCAGTTGATAATTTTTTTAAGTCTTGGATTATTAATTATGGAAAAATTGAGTACAGGGTTATGGACTCTTGCATTTCAAAATATGGCTTCAAGTTTTTTCAAGGACTTAATGGAAGAACGAGAAATAAAAAAAAAAATCATATTTCTCAAAGTGGAGAAACTTCCTCTACTTTCACCGAGTGAAGTGATGAGCCCATAAATTCATATTCCAGCCCATTTGGAGTGTTTCAGAAAACACCTACATTTATATGGAGCATGCAGACAAAAAGTCTAGTGCCAAGAGAAAGCCTGGAAGTTGTAAAATCTGAATTTGGAGCCTGCCATGATGTACCTGCAGGAAGTCCCTGTAGCCCTTTCTCCATGTCCTCAGCACAACAGCAGAGTGTGAATGGGACAATTCACAGCTCTTGGAGCCATTAGTTCATTTTCTTCAGATGTCAGACAGACCCCCTTGGGTCACATTTCCACAATCTCTTTGTCAGCTCTTACAAAAATGTGGGGTTTGTGTAGTTCAAGTTGGTGCTCTGATTTCATTATGTGCTTCCAAGAAATGGAATGAACTGCTTACACTTGTATTAAAGAAAACTCCTGACAGAGACTGTAACCAATTTTTGGGGCACAAAATATTTTTACTAGATCAGTCCTTTCTCTGAAACAATTAATTTGTGTGTGTGTGTCACGTTTTTCACAAGAATAAAAGACAAATCTGTGAGGAAAGCCAATGCAGTTGTTGTTTGTTTGGAGATTCTTGCAGTCAGGGTTAAAGTCCTCTCCTTTTAGCTATGAAGATACTGATTAGTCAGTGTATTTTATTGAAGATGTAATGAACTAAATGTTGCTCTTCTGTTGCTGTCTTTAGTTCAAGTATTATTCTGATTTANNNCACATTAGAAACAACTATTGAATGGCTCTGTTGTAGAATGTGCTTGAGAAAGACGTTTTGTGAGAAGGGGTTCCCAAGGAACATTGGTTAACTAGTATCTTGAAACATCAGGCCTTAGGAGAGAATTTTCAAATTATCTTTCAGGCTCTGCCAGGCTCAGAAAACCTTTCCAATGCTGTGTCTTTGGATACAGAAAGATAATACCAGTGGTTTTTTTCTTTCCCTCTTGTTGTTAGGTTAGTTATGTTGAGTTGGTTCTATGACCATTTGAATGGTTAATGTGTTTGGCATTCAGCAGGAACTTTGCATACAACTTTTGGCCTGAAGTTTGAGGAACATGTTGTTTGGATTTAGATTATAAAAGCCAAGTAGTTAGATGAATGCTGGCTCCAGCCTCTGCACTTTGAAGGATCACTTAGCCTATTAGCTGATTTTGAAGAAGGAATTTTGGCAGTGATTTAGCTTGGCTTTATTTTTTCTTTTCTTTTTTTCCTCCCCCAAACTGCTGTTCCCAGTATCCTGTTTTCTCCTGCTTTTCCACAGACAGCAGGTATTGACCCTTCCATGAGGTGTTCACGTTCAGCTGCTGTCTTGGCATGTTACCAAACTCGGGCTGACTACTGAGGAATAGCAAAGAAGGGCGGTTTTAAAAAGTTTCTTCCTCATCAGAGTCAAAATGGAATATACTGAGGAGATGTGAGACACTCTTGCAGCACGAGTGCTCCTGTTGAGGAACATGAACCCAGCTCTGACAAGTGCACCACTAAACCATGTCCCTGATGTGCACATCCTTTCAATCCCTCCAGGCATGGGGACTCCACCACTTCCATGGCCAGCCTGTTCCAGTGCTTGACAACCCCTTCAGAGAAGAAATTTTTTCTAATATCTAATCAAAACCTCCCCTAGGGTGGAACTTGAGACCATTTCCCCTAGTTCTATTGCTTGTCACTTTGGAAAAGATATTTAATATTCAAGAAAATGAAGCCTGCCCACCAAATACATGCCAGGCCTTCCACTTATTCTACACCTCTCATCCCAGTTCATTGGTACTGGAAAACTGTTACTTTGAAGAATAAAATCTTAATTTTTGAAATTGTCTGTGTTGGGATATTTCTTGAGTTTAGGAAAATTCTGCCTTGTGTGTAGGAGATATTGTGAAATTAGAAATTCCCTGATTTAGTAATTTTCTATTTGGGAAGCATGTTTATTGAAATTTNAGTATTATTCTGATTTAACTTTCCTCCATGTACATTTTGTAGGGACTACAGTATTTTCAGCAGCAGTTGTCACGCAATTACACTGGCCATCTACTTGTTTGTTAATCTTGCCTAATAACTTTTGAACTCTAAGGCTGATTTCAGCATTTTCTGGTGAGAATTGAGGGGAAGGGATTAATGACACTTTCTGTTGCAAAGATCCCTTGTTTTGAAATCAGTCAGGATACATTGATTCCATAGTTGTGTGATCTGATTTCTTGCCCTGCCTTTATTAGAGTACTATCTTTAAGCAGCTATATTTGCCTTTTTTTAGAGNCAGCCTCTGCACTTTGAAGGATCACTTAGCCTATTAGCTGATTTTGAAGAAGGAATTTTGGCAGTGATTTAGCTTGGCTTTATTTTTTCTTTTCTTTTTTTCCTCCCCCAAACTGCTGTTCCCAGTATCCTGTTTTCTCCTGCTTTTCCACAGACAGCAGGTATTGACCCTTCCATGAGGTGTTCACGTTCAGCTGCTGTCTTGGCATGTTACCAAACTCGGGCTGACTACTGAGGAATAGCAAAGAAGGGCGGTTTTAAAAAGTTTCTTCCTCATCAGAGTCAAAATGGAATATACTGAGGAGATGTGAGACACTCTTGCAGCACGAGTGCTCCTGTTGAGGAACATGAACCCAGCTCTGACAAGTGCACCACTAAACCATGTCCCTGATGTGCACATCCTTTCAATCCCTCCAGGCATGGGGACTCCACCACTTCCATGGCCAGCCTGTTCCAGTGCTTGACAACCCCTTCAGAGAAGAAATTTTTTCTAATATCTAATCAAAACCTCCCCTAGGGTGGAACTTGAGACCATTTCCCCTAGTTCTATTGCTTGTCACTTTGGAAAAGATATTTAATATTCAAGAAAATGAAGCCTGCCCACCAAATACATGCCAGGCCTTCCACTTATTCTACACCTCTCATCCCAGTTCATTGGTACTGGAAAACTGTTACTTTGAAGAATAAAATCTTAATTTTTGAAATTGTCTGTGTTGGGATATTTCTTGAGTTTAGGAAAATTCTGCCTTGTGTGTAGGAGATATTGTGAAATTAGAAATTCCCTGATTTAGTAATTTTCTATTTGGGAAGCATGTTTATTGAAATTTGTAGGCTCATTAAATACTTTTTTTTTCCTGTTATTGCTGTCAAAAAAAATCGGATTGAGGAGATTTTGTTAAGGTGATGATAAGCTTTGACAAGTAGTATCATCCTATGTTATTTTTTCCCACATATCTATCTATTTGTATATATATAAGATAAATACATGATAAAAATTCCCCGGTATGTTTTCTGCAGTTAAAATAACTTAATATTCTGTTAATCAGTGAATTTTAAACTTCACTGTTCTTCCCATGCATAATAAAAAGCTCTACTAAATTTAGGTAGAATAACTTAAATAGAATTAAATATCTTCATTATGTCATGCCTGACATTTTATAGTTAAAGTCCTCCAAACTTCATCATACCTTTCATTTATAGAAAGTCTTTCTTGCCAAAACCAGGTTTTAAGAGAATAGATTTGGGTATATTTATTTTCTTTTTTGATTTGGTTATCTTTTAATCATGATTTTTTTACAGGCTTCTGAGCCATGACTAGAATTAGTAAATATTCATTGAATAGTCTTTAAAATATAGGGTTGGGCTTGTAAATCTCAAATAAATATTTACCCACTATCCCATCTCTAAAGTTTTGAGAGAACTGAGCTCCCAATATCAACCTATCTGAAAATCTCCATAAAACCCATGATGTTTGTCTTTATTTCTAAGCTAATCTTTATTTGATTTTTTGGAGGACAGCATAACTTCTGTTTGAAATGTCTTTTACATACAATTGTTACAAGCAAACTGCTTTATACTTGTTTACCATCCCTGCTCACATATTAATAGCTTATCTGTTTTACTGTTTCTGCTGCAAGTGTCATAGAAAAGATGATTTAACAGAGGATTTTCTGACTCTGCCTCAGTACTTCTGCCATTGTTGCACAAAAGTGGATTTTGGTCCTCCTGAATCGTGCATTTCACCCCTGTAACATCTGTTATGCCCCAGAAGGCAGTTTGCACTTTGTGTGACTTTAGCTCTTCTCATCAGGGAAAATGACACTTCAACAGATGTAGGAAATGAATTCATGATGACACAAAGAGTGTTTTGTCTACCTAAAAATAAACCATGCTGTATTCTATAGGACAGAAATTCAAAAAGGAATCCATAATAATGCAAATCAAGTTTTAGAACAGCACTGTATTTTCTACTGACAAATTGAAATTAAGGCTAATATGATGAAATGGAAAGTTCAGTTATGCCAAACTCCTTAATTCATTGTAAAACTTTTTGTCAAGAAATTAAAATATAACTGACATCTCTCCATGCTGTGATAGCCCAGAGAAGTGATGCTTAATGATTTACTAGTAGTCAGCCCACTACAAACCTGAAAAATAACTAGACTCTTTAGAGTTTTAGTATTTTGTTTTTTGCCTTTGCAGATGCAGTTTGTCTTTCAGATATTTCTACAAAACGAAGTGCAGGCAAGCATTCAAGGCCATTGAATGGAAGGCATCATTAGGCCAGTTAATGTATCTTTAGTCATAAAATAGCAACAAGTTTCCAGTGCTTATAGGATATTAGGATACAATCTAAATAGGAAACTTACGTGGTTTTATTACACTGATGAAAAAAATTGAGAAAAAATCTGAAAGTACGTTTAAATGATGAAACACTGAATGAATTACATTTAAATAGTCTATTTGGATTAAATTTTCACTGTAGGTTCTTACACACACAGAAAAAGAGATTATTCTTTAACATTGTTTTTATTCCCAAAGGACTACAAATGTTTTAGGTAGTTTTAAACACTACAAATCTCACAGACATTACAAACTCAACAAGAAAATCATCTCCTTTCCAGTGGAAGTACAAATGATAGGATTTCTTCTCCACAGACATTTCATTTGGATATAAAAAAGATGTGACAGTATGTGGTAAAATCGTATTTTGTTTCCAGCATATCGTTGTGGGTTTGCTGTTTAATGAGGATAATTTTAGTAGCTGTGTCATCAGCTCTAATGGTCACCTCTTGTGCAACATCTGGCCACACACCATTCCCTCTTCAGAGGTCTGTGGTGTTGGAATCTTTGTGTATGTGAAAAAAATAGTGCCTTAGGGGACTTAAGGTATCTCCTAATGTATTTTCTATTTTGTCTCTCAGGTGCAGACTTTAATTGAGCTCTATTCTGTACTGTTCTTTTAAAGGAATTTTTCAGGACAGAGGTGGATCATTCCTGATTGATCGCTCATGGATCAGACTTTTGCTAACAGAAATGTAACTTTATGGCTTGTAGAATCTTTTTTTTTTTTTTTTTTAATTTCTGATTTTGCTGAATTGGTTGTTCAGAGGAGATTAACCTGTTGAAGTTCTTAAAAAGAACCTAAGAAAGTATTTGTCCTGAAATGAAATGCCCTTTAACTGTCTGACACTTACTAAGTTCATTATATTTTTAATAATTTGTTTCCTTATTTCCACTTAAGAGTCCCAATAGGTGTAAAATATACTATTTAAAAAAGAAACACAAAGAAACAAGAAAAAAACCCTAAAAAAACCCCCACAACCAAAGATTCTTGGTGTTTCAAAGTATATTTAAACTAGAAGTGATCATGTGTTTAAGAGAATGTATTTCTGCAAGGATTGTGTTAGTGTAATCTTCATTCAAAGCCCATTCACTTTTATCTGGGAATCAGTGCACTGAAACAGAATATTCTTGGAAGCCTACATAATAAAGGCTAAAATGATTAACTGGGTGAATGGTTGCTCTGGGATTGAATTTGATACCTATTATAAACATACTAATTTCTTCATGCTCATGGATAATGAAGCCTAGTTTTCTAACCATATTCTGCATTAAAGACTAGTTTAGTCATTTACTGAAAGCAAAACCACGTCACCCAAGTAAATGAAAGAATACCCAAAGAACAGGCCCTGACAAAGCCCTCCAAATCAGCTTCCAAATTGTCAGTGTTGCCCCTTTCCTTAGTTCCGTGGTGATTCCAGGCTGTGGCTTTTTGCCTTTATAGCTGTGTCTTTTCCTGTGTCCTGCCTTCCCATTGCCCTCTCCCTCAGCCTTCCAGCAGATTGAGAAAGACCCCTCCATAGCAGAGGGATGCTCAAAATTAAGTTCTAAAATGCATTCAGATCTATTGATGTAGCATAAAACTGTTCAACTCCATGGTACCAAATTTGCATTGTGGAAACTAAGGCAGAATATGTTGGTTTTTTGTTCTTGGTATCTTTCCAATACAGGCAAAAAGAAGTTTTTCAGGTTTTTTGAGTGTTTGGTGTGGGGTTTTTTTTAAGAAATGGAATTATCAAGAAGAGGCTTGTTGGAGTTATTAATGGAAGTACAGCTTTACCCAGTGTTTTTTGGATTTTATTAAAATATTGTAGTCTTTTCCTTTTTAGTACCTTATATATCTTACAGATATGTTTAAATATTCATTTGTATAGTAAGCACTTTGAACGTGTTTTAATGTATTGCTAAGGGACAGTACAAGTACAAATGCAAGTGAATTACACTTTTTGTAACTCTCACTGGTGACACCTCACTGCTGTTGCATCAGGTGAACATCTGTGGAGACAACTGTGGCAAGGTTGGGGTGTTTGTTGGAAAATGTGAAGGGTACTACTGCTAATGGGACTGAAATCAATTAGTCTCCTAACTATTAGTCCTTATGAATGCAGTCATCTGTCTCCATATTTAACAGTGCAAATGGACCTCTCATTACTGTTCTTACTTATCTTCCTCAGTGATTTTTAAACCCATTAAGGAATAATTCAGCAGAATCCTCTTAGTGCATTACAGCTGATAATAATTCTTTTATATGACTGTAATCAAAAGGGAAGGGATTGGTTGTATCACCTAGTGCTAATAGTACTCTTTTATTTTGCTGTAACAATGGACTGAGTGAAGCCCTGACTGACTGAACTTTTTCCCAGAGCAGCTGAACTACAGTAGCATTGCACTGCCCTGTCTTCTGCTTGGTGAGATCTTTTACCTCTTGCTTTTTTCAGTATTTTTTTTTCTGAATGGATAGGTGGTATCCTTGGCATGGAAAGAGGCAATATTTTGTCACATCTGTCAAAAAGCTACTGTTTATTTCTTGGTTTAACATAGGTGCCACCTCTACTGAATTTTTGGATCATCTTCACTGACCTGATAAAATAAACATTCAAAGACCTTCAGACCAGTGTGGTACAAAGAACTCCCTTTTATGTTAATCCATTAGCTGCTAATGTAACTTGGGTTGTGAGTACATCACTGCTATCTTCATCAGAGCTTATATAATAACCTAATGTATCTCTGTAGTTCTTGAAACACATTTGGAAGTAATGTTAGGATTTCTGAATATGTTGCCTCTTTGCAATATTTTAACTTTCAGTAAGTGACAAGTGAGCCTTCTCCTACCTTAGTACTTGACTTTTTGCCTGACTTCTAATAAGCACAGATTGCTAGATTAGTATCTTGGCCAATATTTTTTTTTCTAGGTTGCATGAAGCAATATTTTTCTATTTACATGAAGCAGAGCTAGGGGAATGATGAGGCTGGAAAAAAATGGGACAGATGGTCTTATATTTTTCTATTTTGTAAATATTAAAGTACCATATGTAAGAAAGAAGATTTCCTTTTGGTTTCAGACGTGTAGCATGTCTCCACAGAGTTTATAGTTACACTTATGTTAAGAATTTTAATTGGATTTGAGCCCTTTGCCAAAACTGTTACAGTCTCAAATATCTATTTAATTGATGAAGGAAAAATATTCTCTTGCTTTTTCACCTCTTATCATGTCATTCCTTACGTTCTACCTGACTTTTATTACTTAATGTACAGCATTTACATAGTTTGACATCAGCTATTGCAGTTATTGGAATTAAGCAATGAAATTGTCATTGAAGCAATACTGCTGAAATGTTTATATATATATATATATATTTCTGAAGCAACTGTACAAGGCTACTAACTCCATAAAAAAATTACAGTACCAGAGAAACGGTGGCATAGGACCTAAAAAGTGAGTCTGTGGTGCAAAATAAGTATCCAAGCTCTAAAAATGCCCCAACCTCTGTGTTATTAGTACCTTGGTTTCCAACCAGCAGTCGTATGTCCTGAGGTTATAGTGAAGCTTTACCTGACAGGTAAATAAAGAAATGAGGCTTGGAGTAACATCCTGGATGATTTATTACTCCTCGATGCTTATTACAACATAAAAGAAAACTAGATATGAAACTAATTTCCTTTCCTCCGTGTAAGTTTGTCTTTTGCCTCCAGTAGGATGGATGTAAAGACCATACATGAGAATGAGCACAGTCTCATTCTCTGTCAGTGCTCTGTGTGTCCTAAAGGAGCCTTCACTGTGCTCTTCGTTGCACTGAGAATGGTACTAATCCCTGCTCACATTTTGGGGCATCTCATGAAAAAATATTATTTACCCTACAATTTTTGTGTGTGTGTAAAATACCCAGTTCTGTAAAATTTAGGTTGGCAGATCGATACTCAAGTAATCTTCAGTTTGCTTCACCCTTTTTTGGTGTAGCTTTTGATACAGGTATTGAACAAAAAATTCAAATCTTGTCTAATTCTTGCTTATGCAGGCTGATTACAGGGAAGTTACTAGCAAATCTATTTCATTACACTCTTCTCTTAATTGTAGTAGTTGTCACATTAATACCTATGGATACTACTTACATAATAATTTTTTCTGTGCTCATCTTTCCTTGAATTTTTACTAACAACAGAACTGAATAATTGTGGGGTTTAGCAGGTTTTGAAGTTCTCTCATATTCATGGGTAAAATTTGTCACACAGAGAAGTTAACTTGGAGTGTAGGACTCCTCATCTCTAAAGATGTTTTTCCTGTTGGCCTTTCATACCAATTATGGAGGTCCCTCGAGATCGTGACATTCAGTTTACATTGTTGGTTGTGTTGCAGTTTTCAAAAAGGTAAAATATTTCCAAACACACAGAATAGACCATAGTTACTATATTTCAAGATTGAAAATCTCAGATTTTTGGAGCAATGATTTTCTTCAGATACATCCAAGTTCTCTCTGTATACTGAATGAAAAGTCAGATTATTTTCTTCTTTAAAAAATGAGTCCATTTTTTTGCCTGTTTGACTTCTTCTGCCTTGATTAGGGCTTCAAATTAACATGATTGATCTTATCCCTGTTGTTTGTTCATAAACATTTATTATCCAGTTTTTTAAGGTGATGGATGTTAAAGAGATATTGCTACTTAGGATGATGATACTGCTGGAAATGCGATTACTGAAGAGTACATAATTATTTTGTATGAATAATCCCTTCACCAGTAATATTGACTATGTTGGGTGGGTTATTCACAGGGTCATGGACCACCAGATAGTTCAAGGTGGAAGGGACTTAAAGAAGGTCTCTAGTGGTGGGTCAGACCCAGCACCCACAGAGCCCCTTGCTCAATCCCTTCACCCACCAGCAAGACAGGGATGAAATTAGGAAGACTGAGACTGAGGAAACTCTTGGGTCGAGGGAAAGACAGGAAAGTCACTGGCAAATTACTGTTTGGGCATGACAAATTGTAGTTGGGGATTCAAATTCATTTATCAAGTATGAACATAAGCAATTAGTTATATGAGTATTTGAAAACAAAGAAGAAAAATACTTAAAGACTTAGGGAAAAACACCTTTCTGCCCCTTTCCCAAACTCCAGATACCTTTCCTTCCCCATTCCTAGTCTTCACTCTCCTTACCACCACCCATGTCAGTCCCTTCTCTGAGGCGATGAGTAGTGCAGGAGTTTGTGGTGAGAACATAGAGATTTCTTTCTGCCTTTCCTTCTTTTTTCCTCTTTTCTTCTTCTGCTCCTTCTGCCTAACTCATGTCTTCTGTTCTGTTGTGAGTTAACCACAGGCCACAGCCCTTGGAGGATGTATTTGCTCTTGCAGTCCCATCAGAGGTGTTGTCAGCTGTGCTTTGGCCGCCTTGTTCCTCTGTCTGGTGTTCTTGGGGGTTCTGCAAACTCCTCCAGCTCTCTCAGTTGTGCCCTGCAGTGAGTCCAGCTGGAACTGGCTCTGTCTGTCACAGCACAACCTCTGACATTCCTCCCACAGAAGTCACCCCTGCAACCAGCCCCCGCTACCTAAACCATGCTGGTTTTACCCAGTACACTGGAATATGAGAATATTGTGGGTGACAATGTCAAAAGCCTTGATAAAGTCAAGGTAGTTGCTACCCACTGTTCTTCCGTCATGCACCAAATGAACAATTTTATCCTAGAAGTCAGAGGGGTTGGTCAGACGTGATTTACCCTTGGTCAGTCCGTGCTGAGTGTTCCAAGTCACCTTGTTCTTATTGAATTTCTGGGTTTACATTTGTATTTCTATCACTTTTTCTTTTTTTTTTTCTTTATTTTTATCTTCAGGTTTTCTCTACCTTTATATGTACTTTAGTTCAAAACAGAACAGTAGTCAGCTGAAATTTCAGATTTGTTGAACAAGAGAGTGAAAAAGTACAAAACCTGACAATATAACCTTTAAACCGATAAATGCCCAAATGTATTTACAACTTGCTTTATATTTTTCAGCTTTACTTCAAGTTACAATTTCACTTAGCAAAGTTGAGCTCAGTGTGGGTGAATCCAAGTTCTTCACATGCACAGGTATGAACTCATTTTATTTGTAGGCATGTCATTTTTGTTAAATTTTTAACTTTCTACATATCTGAAACTGAATTAATTGATTCATTATATTAAATTAGCGTATTGTTTGTTGTATATTCCCATTGTCTTGTGAAAATTGTGCTAAATACTAGATCTTTACTGACTTCACATTTCCAGTCTAGAACGTCCTCATTTCACACTCTGAATCACTTAGTTTTAATTCTCTCTATCATTATAGGTAGTTTATGTCTATTAGGATTGGTTTTTTCACTTGTCTAAACTAAGGAATTAATTTCTCTCCAACCTAATGAGACAGCCAAAGAGGTTTTTCTGGTGAGGCAGTTATCAGTCAGGATAAAAAGAGCTGCCTGATATGGATCCTGGATGTTGTTGAGTTGACATCTTCCTGTGACAATGACAAATGGCCTGACTACACTGACAGTGTAACAGCCTGATGACTTGACCTGTTGATCCAGTGACTGCTGAACAGCCTGTTTCTTTCCTTTAAGACTTTATACCTATTTATGTGCGATTTTTTTCCCTCTTGTATCCTCAAGCTGCTATTTATTCTCTCTCAACAGTGGTACATCTGCCTGCAGTTTTGTCTTGCTTCTCTTTCTAGGGGCTTTCTCACAACTCTCATAATTTAGCAATTAGCTGACATTATAGAATCACTGATTCCTTTAGACTGGAAAAAGCTTCCAAGATCATGGAGTCCAACCTTTGACTGATCACCACCTTGTCAGCCAGAGCACTGAATGCCACATCCAGTCATCCCTTGAACACCTCCAGAGACTCTGACTCCCCCATCTCCCTGGACAGCCCATTCCAACCCTTTCCATGAAGAAACCCTTCCTGATTTTTGCCTAAATCCCTGACACTGCACGGACTGTTCATTGAGTAGCCATAAGTGTTGCACAATGTCCTCCTCGCCTGCTAAATTTGGGTTGTTTTTTGGTTTTGTTCGTAGCCATTGGTGAGCCTGACAGCATAGATTGGTACAATCCACAAGGAGAGAAGATTGTTTCTAGTCAAAGAGTGGTTGTGCAGAAGGAAGGAGTTCGGTCACGTCTCACCATTTATAATGCCAATATAGAAGATGCTGGTATCTATCGGTGTCAGGCAACAGATGCTAAAGGACAAACTCAAGAGGCCACTGTAGTTTTGGAAATTTATCGTAAGTAGAATGCTATCAATTAACAAATGAAAGCTTATGTTTTAAAAGCCACTACTGTAGAGGAAGTACAGCCTATCACAATATCTTCTCTGCATTTTGTCTCCCAAATATTCGCATCTCCTGCGGTTTAGTTAGTGGATGTTATGACAAAGACTTAAATTAAATGGATGGCCACTTAGTAATGTTGTAGGTCAATTTTGCTTTGTGTCTTAGAATGCCATCTTATGAGGGTGCACTGTATGCCCCTCAAAGACATGAGAAAATAGGAGGAAAAAAGTTAGATCTATGTAATTCTCATTTAAAATATATTTACAATATATTACAAATATGTGCACAAATAAAAGTTTAGTATTACATAAATAAAAGTTATTATTGCAGGAACGACATTGAAAAAATAGAGCTTTTACTGAGTTATTTTTATGTCAGTCTTTTCCTATTCTTGTCCTTATAATGAAATTTTGACATAAGGCATTGAAGCTTAGTGTGATAAGTAACCCAAATGCATTTCAATTGCAAGCAACTACTTGAGGAGTATATTGGAAAAATAAATACATTCTATTATGGTAAGAAATTCTCTGAGAGATACATTGTTGGGTTTTTTTTCTCACTGTAGTTGAACAACTTTATATTGTACTCTACTCCTTAGATCAATCAAACATGCCTAAAAGCAAAACATAAAGGAAGCACACAGTGCTTTACACATGTAAAGCAAGGGCTTTGTTGGTAAAAGGATGGGACATATGCCAGCAGCCTTTCAGTTGAGTTAATCTCTAATTTCATTGGAGAACAGTTTTTTAAAACTGAGACAGAAAATACAGAGTAGAACAGTAAAGCACTGCTTGTGAGAGGTACAGGTAACTCAGGTAACAATAGACACAGAATTAAAAAAATGTTTTGATAAAAAGGTCATATAAAGGGTGATAGCAGTTACGAGTGATTACATGGTGCCTTGAAAGCTGGCAGCTCAGAGGATTTCAAGTTTTGTGGAATTCATTTGTGTGAATAAAACTGCCAGTTACTGCATTAACAAACTGCTGAGCAAGGTAGAAGTCTTTAGAAATGTTTGCATGTGTTATTTTTAATAATCCTGAGGTCAGATAAGCCTGAAAACTTACACGAGAAATGTCAGGGTCTGTGGGAACTGATTTGTAAAAGTTTCCTTCTTCATATTTGTGAGGTATTGTAAGAAAAAAGCAGGATACACTCACTGCTGTTGGTCATCTCAGGGCCTGACTCGGGACTCACTGATGTCTGGGGCTTTGTTCTGTTTTACATATGCTCAAAGAATTCAAACACTTTATACAGAAGTATGTAAGAGCTGTATGTAACAGAAATGTGTTCCCTCGGATGTGACAACTGGGTGGATTATCTGAGCCTGCACTTGTATCAGTAAAAAAAAATGGATCACTGGACTGTGCTCTTCCTGAGGTTGGTTTCTTTATTCCATATAGGAAATTCTTCCAGATTTTTTTTTTGTCAGGCAGTTGGTTTCTGCATTAGATCTTGTATGAGATCATGGATTAGTGCTACCTTGGACTTCAGACACTAAATTCTAATAATACAGAATTTTTTCAACCCACTAATAAAATCAAGTTATTTGGGGTTGGACAAATTAAAAGCCTGATCAGGCCTGAAAAAATCTTCTTAGTTCCTAAAAATAGTGCTACAATTTCTTATGACTTAATATTGTTTTTCCATGTAGTTTTTTTGCTGGCTTTTGAGGTTTTCTGTTTTAGTCAGGTGATGTTTTTCTCAATCAGTGAGTCTAAAGTTCTACTTTTTAAATACAAATTTTCTAAATTTTAGTGGTTTTGGTGGAAGTTTTGGTAGAATAAAAACATGAGGTTTTAATTCAGTAATGAAATAATGAAGAATAAAACACACAAGAGAGTAAATAGACTATTAGCATGCATATATAAACTTCTAAGACCTACAGTTTCAAAACTAGGCTTTGGAACATTGAAAACAATGAAAATGCATTTATAAAACAGGCACAATGTATATAAATAAAACAAACTTGTTCATATTACAAAATGATTGTAAAGTCATTTTTACAGACAGGCTGGAAATCCTGTCTAGGACCATTTGAGTCTTATCTGAGAAAAATACATTATGGAAATAAATCTGTTTTATCACAATGAGACAGCTTAATAGTCACATTTATCTGATTTGGTGTCACACATAAGTTTATTGCTGAGTGAACTGTAAGACAATTACTGTATTCTGGTTTTTTTTCTCTTTTCAGAAAAGCTCACTTTCCGAGACATAGTATCTCCACAGGAGTTCAGGCAGGGAGAAGATGCAGAAGTGGTTTGTCGTGTTACCAGTTCACCTGCTCCTGTTGTCAGCTGGTTGTATCGGAATGAGGAAGTCACAGCTACTGCTGACAGTTAGTATTTTGGTAACTCTTTCAGTTATACATTCCAATTAATATTAAAATATTATTGTAAAAGAAGACTAATCACATTATAGCAGGGATTTATGATTAGCCCATCAGCCTGAGTATAATTTAACCAGGTTTTGTGGTGTATAGAGAAGCCATGTGCAATGCTTTCCTTACTGTGTCTTTTTTTCCCGTTGAGAGTTTTGTCTAGGTTTAACACGAGTTTAACACGTGAGAGGTTTAACACAAGTGTCCAAATACCCCAAAGATTGCTGGGAGCTCTTTCATGGGAGCTCTTCCAGGTCTGCCTTGTGCAGGGGAGTTGAACATGTGTTGAAAACACACCCAAATGAACTGGACTTTGCACACAAAGCTGTGCCACTGACCACACACTGCACTGACACTGGGGTACTTGCACAGTTGCTCAGAGAATTCCAGGTGGAGCAGTTTTTGAGCTCTTGTGAGTTTGCTTGTATGGGTGTAAGTTAACCTGTGAGTTACAAACAGCTGGGGGTAGAAGTAATCTGTTTAGGGTAGACTACTAAAGCCTAGATGGAAATAAACCTCACTTCCCTCACATGCAAGTTCTGAGCCTCTAGAGAGACATTTATTTAAGCCCATAGAATTTAGTGAAGGACACAGTTTTTATTAGGATATCCATGGGACAGTGAACTTCATGTGTGTTTGCACCATCTCATTAGGTTGCCCAGAGAAGCTGTGGATGTCCCATCCCTGGAATTGTTCAGGACCAGGTTGGATGGAGCTCTGGGCAACCTGGGCTAGTGCAAGGTGTCCTTGCCCATGGCAGAAGGGTGGAATGAGATGATCTTTAAGGTCCTTTCCAACCCATGCACAATTGATTCCTGCTAAACGACAGTACTATCTTTGTAAATTTGGTGACATTTTTACTGTGACATGAACTGCTCATTCAGAAGTCTACCAAAGGATAAAAAACAGAGAGCAGTGATTTCTAAATAAAATCACACATTCGATTCACCTTCCATTTTCTATGTTTCATTATAATATGATGTGTATTAATTTTGTCTGTATGCAGAAAATATTAGTGGTGGAAAAAGACCCAAAATGGGGTTTTTTTGTGGTATATGTATTTTACTCATGGGAATATCTACTGCTCTATCCATTATATTTTTCTTCAATGAAAGTTGAACCAACCAATGTTTACAATTTTTGTTTCCTATTACTAAGTGAACCCACATTTTTTTCAGTGTTTTAAAGAAATACAGGTGATGTCCAGCCTGCTCATTTTTTTCACACATTAAATATTTATGTTAAAAAAATAAAGACGTTACCAATTAGGTTAAAGAGGGGCTGGATCCCACCTTTACAAAACATTTGGAGGCACAGTCCTCTGGGAATTGTGTAGGGGCAGGAAAGAAAAAGATTGTAGAATTTGTATGTGGTAGTGTGTGAAATGGCATTGATGTTCAACCATGACTTTAATAAACCAGACAAATTAGCGTAGATGTGTCGAGAACATTGATGTCCTGTAACCTTCTGTCAGGTGAAGCATAATTACATTTTCTTTTTCCATTTCTCTCTTCATTTTATGCTTCTTGCTACTGAAACAGAAATCCCTTGGTTTCTAGTTAAAACTGAAAGCTGTTAAATCTCATCCTCTTGCAATACTGAAGGGATGACACTGGTTCAAACAGAAAAAGAAAGGCAGCTAAATCACAAATATGCTATTCAAAAGCCACACAGTGAACTGCAGGAAGTCATTGTCCTCAAAAGAGTCCATTAATATTGACTACTTTTGGTGGGTTGACCTTGTCCAGCTTCCAGGTACCCACCCAGCAACTCTCTCTCACTTGTCCTCAACAGATGTGGTGGGTTGACCCTGCCTGGATGGCAGGTTCCCACTAAAGCTGCTTTTTCATGGTCAGTCCTCTTCAGCTAGACAGAGGATGTAAAATATAAAAGAAAGTCTCATGAGTTGAGGTAAGGATGGTGAGAGATAACTCACCAATTGCCATAATGAGAAAACAGACTCGAGTTGGAGAAAAAAGTAATTTATTAACAACCAAGTCAGAGGTTAGAGAGAAATAAAAGCAAGTCTTAAAAGAGTATTTTCCCCACATATCTCCCTTCTTCTTCGGCCTACACTTTGTTCTCTCCTCCCCCCCCAGCAGTGGTGGGGGCCATGGTCACTGCATCACGTGTTGTCTCTGCTGCTCCTTCCTCCTCAGGCAGAGGAACTCCTCACTCTTCACACTCTTTCCTTGCTCCAGTGAGGAGTCCCTCCCATGCCAGACAGACCTCCATGAACTTCTCCAGTGTGAGTGCTTCCCATGAGCTGCAGTTCTTCAGGAACAGGCTGCTCCAGTGTGGGTCACTTCCATGGGGTGCAGTCCTTCAGGAACAGGCTGTTCTAGTGTGGGTCACTTCCATGGGGTGCAGTCCTTCAGGAACAGGCTGTTCCAGTGTGGGTCACTTCCATGGGGTGCAGTCCTTCAGGAACAGGCTGTTCCAGTGTGGGTCACTTCCATGGGGTGCAGTCCTTCAGGAACAGGCTGCTCCAGTGTGGGTCACTTCCATGGGGTGCAGTCCTTCAGGAACAGGCTGTTCCAGCACTGCTTCCCCCATGGGGGTCACAGGAAAACCTGCTTTGGCAGGGGGTCCTCTCTCTGTGCATCCCCAGATCCTGACAGGAGCCTGTTTCAGGATGAGTTTCCCACGGGGTGACAACTTCCTTTGGGCATCCACCTGCTCTGGAGGGGAGTCCTCCATGGGCTGTAGGCAGATCTCTGCATCCCCATGGATGTCCATGTGCTCCAGGGGAATGTCTGCTCTAGCACCTGGATTTGAATTGAGGACAAGTAATTTATTGCCAGTTAGGTGGAGTTGGATGGCGAAGCACAAAAACAAAATTAAAGCAACACCTCCCCTCTCATTTTTCCCCAATTTCAACTTTACTCTTTCATTTCCCCCACCCCAAGGACTGCAGGGAGATGGGGAAAGGGGGTTGTGGTGAGTCCATATCAGCTCCAGTGTGGATCCTTTCTGTGGGTTGCAGTTATTCAGGATAGATTTGCTGCAACATGAGATCTTCCATGGATTTCACTGTGGATATCTGCTCTGACATCCTGGGGCCAAGACATCCTCGGGCATGTAAACCCAATGCACTAGTCCAGACAGGAGGGAGAGGAAAATTTAAATCTGAGTCCAGTTTACTCTTGTAGATCATGATTTTGCTGCTGCATGTGCAAGAAAGTGTGTGCACAGTAGTGCTGAATCTGGTTTTTGCAATGAACTTCAGTTACTCAAAAAGGCCACTGAATTTCAATTTATACTGGCCTTTACAGGAGATAGAGTGATTTTTTTTTTAATTGTGTCTTCGTACCCATTTCTGTGAAGTTTTAGACTGTGGTGAAATACAACTTTGAGTAACAGTGAGTGAGGAAAGGAACAAGAGAAGAGGGCCACCAAACTGAAAATCATTAACCATTAGTGCTGTAGAATGGCCACAAAGACAGCTGGTTAATCTAGGTAGAGGAGGAAGCAGTGTTTTCTTGGTTATTTTATTATTAATTGTTCAGTTTATCTTTTTCATTTTCTTTTCCTATAATCCCTGTGATATTCTGTGTAGGTGCTCATGAATATTCCACTCATTTTGCAGTAAATTTTAAATTTAACTTACATTAGTTGACTCCTCTCAGTAATTAGGAAGTTATGGATGGAAAACCCAGACTGAATTTTAGGAAATGACAATTTTTTTTGAATGAGAGAAAAAACAGATTTCTCAGCTGACATTTTGCTTTTTAAATGAACAAATGCTTTGCCTATGGGCATTCAGATTGTACAGAGAAAGTACATAAATATTACTCATTTAAGTTAGTGTTCCTCATGTTGTCTTGATTTACTAACTCCACTTAATCTCTTATTTGCCTTTCTAGATCGATTTGCAGTATTAGCAAACAATAATCTCCAAATTCTTAAAATCAATAAAAGTGATGAAGGAGTATACAGATGTGAAGGAAGAGTGGAAGCAAGAGGAGAAATTGACTTTCGGGACATAATTGTTATTGTGAATGGTAAGGACTAAAAGTTGGTGAATTGACTTGTTGCTTTATTTGATTATTAGGTCCTATTTTAACATATATCAGCTTCTAAAAATTTCTGATTACATTAGTTAATATAATTGTCATGTAGCATTGTATTCCTCTAAATGTATTTGCGTGATATGAAAAAAAAATCTACTGTGTAAACAGAATTCATTACATTAGATAATATCAGTAAATATGTAAAACCTGGTTGTTGTTATTAATCATTCACAGAATATTAACAACTATTGCAAGACTTGAGTTGCAGATTACAGCAGTTCAGTTTACCATGTATTTTTCAATGTTTTGTCATTTGCAGTTAAAAAAAACCACAATTGATTTTTCATAATTATTCACCCACACTGCACTGACACACTTTATGAACCATCCCAAATGTCACAGATATATTTTATTGTCTTAGTTACATTTTTTCAAATTTTATTTTTCTAAGGAATAAAATATATGAGGAATTACCTGAAAATTGGCATTATACATTTTAATAGTTACCATAAATATCTAGAGGAGGAAAATGAACAATTTGAGACAAGATGGAGCATTTAACTCAACCTCTCTCAAATTCAGGGTTGACCTGTTGAAAGATAAATATCTCTTCATATATTGCCTGGAAAGGACACAGTTCATAAAGGTCATTTTTTATCTGTGCCCTCTGTTTAATGTCAGTTTTGCAATGAAATTTTTTCCACCGTGCCTATTATGTTCTGAACTTTAAATGCTTTGTCCTTGACTGGTCCTTCTTAGCAAACCCCAGTTTACAGAAGTCATTATGTAAGTTGAATTCTCAGTGTCAGCAGCAGGAGAAGGTTCTGGCACAGGTATTGCTAAATCCCAGTAGTCAAGCAGCAATCTTTGAAGCAGAGTTCTCAGATTGTTGTAGGTAGTTCATTCTGGTGCTGGATTACCCTGACTGCTGGTACAATTCCAGGAGTGCATCAGGTAACACTTAAGTGCTGACTGAGATTTCCTTCTGCTGCTGTTTATGTACATGGGTGTGACTTCTGATCACCTTTCATTTCTGTGATATTGATGAGCAGAGCTGAGAGAGCCTGTATTTAACCTAAAACATTGGATTGCAAAATGTGGTGTGACTTCACATCGTTTATTGCTGGATTATAAACACAGATTGGGTTCTTCTTACATTTGTTATGACTCTAGACAAGAATTCTAACACCTCTAAACTCCAGTGTTGGGAGGAGAAGGGGTTGCCAAATGAGTGATTCTGACATGGTTGCTCGTGTAGAATGGCATCAATTAAGAGGTATTTTCTGCTTCATTTATAGTAATAAATAGGTTTTCCCACATAAAATTGAGTGTATAAAACTTGGTCCAAAATAACTTTCAGAGTAATGTTCAGAAATAAATTAAAATTGTAGTAGTCTTTGGTTCACACTTTAGTTCAATCCTACGTAACCTACATAGATACAAGAAGATAAACAGATGTCTTCCCAGTAATGATGAGAAAAATCATTTCATTTCATTGTCATTGCTGTGTATCTTGGAAGATTAAAACACTTAAGTGATAAGATAGGCACTTAAGTGCCTGTCCAAGTCATAGTTCTAAGTCCTGTAGTTCTAAATTGTGAGCAGTGAAGAACCTGCTGCTTTTGACAAAGAATTGGTTCATTTCCTCATGTTCCCGAGTATATTTTCAGATCTAGACATTAGAGTGCACTGAAAAATAGCTAAAATGTATTAACCCCTTTCTAAGTAACATTTTTTTATTGGAGCTGAATGAATGGCTGTTGCACACCACAGGGGTGTTGTGTGCTGAGTAATGGCCCTTCATTTCAGGTGGAAAAGAAGTGATCTGTGAAACACAGTAAACACCATATAGAAATGTGAAAAGTGCATAACAACAGAGCTTACTGATCATTGATAATTCTGGGACATGATTTTATGATAATGTGATATATTTAAGGTTCAGAAGCTGGCAAGGCTTCTGAAGTGGAATGCTAAAGCTGAAATATTCAGTGCAAAGCAACAGCAGATGAAGCAAATTTGTTGGAGTTGCCTGTTTCATCTTCTTTTCTCTAGTGAACTATAAAGGTAAAAGGAATAACTCTGAGTCACTCTGACAGGATGTTCTTGCTAGCAGAGACCTAGATTTTGTGAAGCTCTAATCTTCTTTTCCCTTTCCTTTTGCTTTCTGTAATACTTCTTTTCCACATATCCTTTTCCTTCCAATCTGCTTGGATTATTTTTATTTGTATATTTCTTAATAAATATGATATATATCTTGTAGAATGTTTTGGTTTGGAAGGGACCTTAAAGATCATCTTGTTCCAAGCCCCTGCCATGGGCAGGGACACCTTCCACTATCCCAGGGTGCTCAGAGCTCCATCCAACCTGGCCTTGAATACTTCATATTTGCTTGTTGGTTAATGGAAGCAGATGTATTAAAACTACCATATGAACAGATATGTTAAATATCAGCCTGTGAGCTGTTATGTCTCAAATATTATTCCTATTTTTTTCTGTAGGGTGAATGTTCTCTGGGAGCTGTTACAATTTCAGTAATATCTTTGTAATAATTTTAGTAATAACCCATCAAGAACAGAAAAACCTTTCTCAGTCTCAGAACACAATTACAGTTTTTGGAAATACAAATAGATTGTATCCATTGGGTTCTCTCACATTTCCCCTTTGGAATCTGGTGATAATCCTGCCTGGGAATTATGCAGGAGTTCAGTAAAAAGAATTAAATATGCACAATCAAGACTCTTGTATACTTGTATACAGTGCTTTAAAAGCACTGTCTGACATCAGCATGTAGTTTTATGTCATATGTATGTATTGTCTCCTATGTTAGGTGAACTTCAGTCATCTTACAATATTCTGAACTGCTGAAAAAGTCTTTAAAAATACTATTCTATTGCAAAGAAAATGTTATAAATGTCCTGATCATACTAAAAGTCTTGTGTTTAAGGAAATTAAAGAAATACTGATAACAGTGAATAATATTGGAACTTGATCCCCAAGTATAACCTCCCAAAATAGCAAAGCATCCTGCACTTTAAATTTCTTCAGAAACACATGCAATATATTGTTTATCATTAATAGGACATACCTATGCTTTATTTTTTCAGTTCCCCCTGCAATTATTCTGCTGCAGAAATCCTTCAATGCCACTGCAGACCGAGGAGAGGCAGTGACTTTGTTCTGCAGAGCCACTGGATCACCTCCACCTGAAATCAGTTGGTACAGGTAAGTTCACTTGGAGGGCTGCACATCAGAGCCCCTTGTTTTAAAGCTTCACAATTTTCTGTCACAGTCCATTAAGCTGTGCATCCTTAATTTTCTACTGAATTGTAAGAGCATTTACTCTCCATTTCTATTTTAAGTGCTAAAGCTAGATTAAGCATTAATAAGGAATGAATTTGCATAAATTCAATTGCACTCAGGTTATCAACAAGCGAAATAAATGTAAAAAATAACAAAAATACTATATTCTCCTGGTTTCTTTGTGTTGGAGTGGAAACAAATAAAGCTGAAGAAATGAGTCTGTATCTCAAAAACAATAGAAGAAAAATCTAACAACAACTTTTGCACATGAATGTATCAGGTAAAAATGTATGCATTTGTGCAATAAACAAATAAATAAGTATCCTATACAGATCAGCAATACTGATAACAAAGATAACATTTTCCGCATTTGTAAAATTAGATTGTAACCCTAACTGTCCATTTCAATGAGATTCAGGAGATCTGGTTTTGGACATCTGTAGGACCTGGGAATGTTTCACTGAATAAGTTTTAGTGTAATTTAATGTAATTTTTAAACTTTAAAATGCTTTGAAAATGGAATTGCTTTTAAAGCTCATGTGTGGCTTTTTTTATTTTGTCAATTCAATGAGCATAGTATAGCTGTGTCATTTGGGAACACCTTCCATACAACATTTGTCAAAATTTTAGTATCCACACACTCTGTGTTCTTTCAGTTTAACAAAGATCTGCATCAGTCCAGGGATATAAAATATCTCAACACCTCATACCAGTGCACATTTCTATTTTAGACCTGAATCATTTGCATTTGCTTATATTATTTCAGGTGAATTAAAAGGTCACTCCATTTTCAAAATGAGCATAAAAGGGTTTTTTTCATCAATTTTTAATCTCCTCTGGAACCTTTGAACGATGTTAGAGTAAGTTATCTTCCTTTGAGTGATACTTTCCCCTTAATTTGCTATACATCAAATGTGAATTTGTGTTTTTCTCTTCCGCAAATTGAATCCCAAGAGATTTAAAAAAGTAGAATGCAAAGTTAATTCCTTAATGTGGGTTAGAATTCAAAATTTATTGAAGAGTAGGAAAAAGAAACCCAACATATGTAGAGCCCAAATTAAAAAACTGATACTAAATTCAAGTATTATGTTTATTTAATGTCTATGAAGTAATTTTTTATACAGTGTCTCTTTTATCTGACCAAAATTCCCAAGAATTGCCTGAAATCTGATATTTTAAATGGCTTTGGTGTAGGACAACCAACATTATGGTGTATATTCTTAAGAAAGAATACCTAAATTTCCACAGTTTTTGGCCCTCCTGTTGACAGCTGTGGGAGTTTTTTTTCCTCTTTTATTCTCCTTTTATTTTGTCTTACTGGGTTCTATATTCTTGTCAGTAGAAAACATTCTTGCTTTTTTATTTGCTGACAGTAAGAGGTTATGAAATGTGAGATGGAAAAGAACCCTTATCCCTGAGACAGGATTATTATTGATATTCAAACAAGGAAAAAAGGGGGGAGAATTTTTTTTTTTGTTTTTGAGAAAACAAACAATTCTAAATGGTATTCAGTCCTAAATTTCTTCATGAAATTTTGGAGATCTCTGTTCTGAAGTGTTCAGGTCCCTTTTCACTCAGCCAATTAAAAGGATTCAGAATCAGTTGATCTTTTCTCCTCTTCCATTTTATCTGACAAATATGTCAAGATAAAGACCTTGGTTTTCTACAGTAATTCAGGTGGTTTTTCTTCAGAAATTGGACTGAGCATAGAAAAACTAGATCAACATAATCTTTACTGATTTTGAGAAAAATCTAGAAAACATTGTCAGTGGTAGGAAAGTCTATCAAAACTGATTTATCTAATGTTAATATGCATGTAATCCATTGATAATTTAATGTGTTCATCAGAGTTAATGGCCAGTTATTCCCAACTTCATCCTGTTTAGTGTACTTTTTGATGTGGAATGTAAGTTGATATTAACCTCAGTTTTATGTGTTTCTATTTTAATAAACAAGGGTTAGTACATCTTGAATTTGACTAAGTTTTAATACTGATTTTGGAAGGATTGTAATCTTTGGTTACAGCAATTTATGGCAAACATGTTCAATTTTATACCCAACTGTACCATTCATCTATGTGAATACAGTCATTTTATTTAATTTGCCTCAGGTTAACCGTTTGTAAAATGAGCATGTGCAATAAAATGACTTAATGGAAGTCTGTTTTCTGAATTCTCAGAATAGCTAAGTATAGCTAATAGCTTCAGAGAGGTGGAAACTATTATAACAGAGAATAATCATTGCATTTCCTGATGTGGCATTGGAAAATATTCAAAAGTATCCTGAGCATCCTGGAGAGTGGTGGAAAAGTTCTGAAAAAAAAGGTGGGAATGATTCTGACTCCATTCTGCTGGAGGATTTTCATTATATGGTATAGAAAATATATCCATGCCTATTCAGGTGCTTCATTAAGATTAAGGACCTGTTTTACACCCAGTTCGGTGTTCTTGTGTCTTTGTTGCCTTTTGAAATGGGCTTTCACACCACTTATTTGCTCATTCATTCCACTGAAGTGTCTTTACAAAGTCTGCAGAATTTGGATCTATTCAAAGGTAGCCTCACCTTGCTTGCAATCCACTGATATTTTAGTAAATTAAAATGTAAATTCTCTTGATTTTTCTTTTGTTTTCTTTTGGGTTTCCAGTGAACTGAGTTGAACAGCTCAGTTTTAGCTGGGGCATGAAAAATGTTGGTATTTTTAAAATCAGATGTCAGTACTATTAAGGTGATGCAGATGTCCCTTTGTGTTGACTGGAAAAGATGTCCATCAAGATACTGGACAAAAATAAAAAAAATAGTATTAACCTTTAAACTCTTTAAGACAGTAGCCAATGTGGTGATGCTTGAACTGTTCACATTGACCCTTTTCATTGCCAGGTGCTGCTGATGTTTAAGATTTTGTCCATTTGAAATGGATGCATCTGAACTAATCTGTCAATTTTTTGCAAAAAGTGCTTTTTAAAAATTAGTTTATTTGAAATACCTAGTCAAGGAGAAAGGTCAGCAAGCTTTAGTTGCTGCTCTATTTCATATATCTATTTCTATATATATACGTGTGTATATGTATTAAAATATTTTTTGTTGGTATTTCATGGAGAATTAGAATCTAATTCTTTCACCATTTAACTGATATCTCTATTGAAGCTGATACTGCATTAATATCAAGATACCCTTCAGAGAAGCAATACACTAATGGAATTAAATTAGCCCAAACTGAAAGATAAAGATCCTAATGTAGAGACAAGTCATGAACTGGAAATCTTTACTTGTGTGAATAATCCTGCTGAAAACATGATGATTGTTTACAACTGTGGAGATAAATTACGCTGGTAAAGTTTAGCTGGATCAATTTCCTGATCTTTGCTGACAGGACTTAGAATTATCTTACAAAAGAAATAATCCGCTTTAAGTTCGTGTTTTCCTATTATCCAGTATCAGATCAATCTGAATCTCTCCTGTTCACTGGAGGGTCCAGGGAAATGCTCATAATCTCATTTCTGCTTAGAAACTGCCATAGATACCAGTGATGTTTGTGAAAACAGGCATCTGGAAATTAATTCTGACCTTGAATATATGGATTTTTGTCTCCTAAAAGAAATCGCTGGGGGATTTTGGTCGTTGGGGGTTTTTTACTGTTTGTTTCTTGTTGTATTTGTTTGTTTTTTTCTGGTTTTGGCTTTGTGTTTTGTATTTTTTTCTGTGAGAGCAGCTTACCTGGAAAACTTGACCTTTCTTGGTCTGTAAAACAGTTTCTTTGATTTCCTTTGTAAAGGAAATGAACAAGTATCATAATAATGTCTTGAAGTTGACAACTGAGTGGACTAGAGTTATTTACAGAAAAATACTACTAAAATGCAAGGTATATAGATGCCAGGAGAATCCTATTAACAGATATTAATGCCCCCAAGAAATGAGCAGAACCTCACTTTTAGAGAAAATATGATTTCGGAAAACCTGAAATATATTTAATGATTGTTACATGACAATAAAGTGAAAATCATTGCTCAAATCTTGAAATAAATTTGTATGTCTTAAACTAGGCATATTGAGGAAAATAGAATAGTTGGGTATTGCATATTGGTTTTGTTTTAAAATAATCTGTTTAAATAATTGGGCATTGTCAGCAGGTTTATCAGTGCTTATGAAAATCGAGCAATTTTTAGATAGGTGGTTTTGAGAAGAGGCTGTTGATGAATCAACAGAAATAAGATTAAAAGAAGCCTTCAACTAAGAAGAATAGGAAGAAATTTTCAAAAGTTAGGAGTGCATTCTTGCAAGAGAAGCTGTGTGGGTGCCAAGGTGCTCAAATGGACTGGTGAAGCCTCGATCGCCCTCAGAATTGTTCGCAGGTTTTGTGATTTCTGTACCATCTGGTCAGAACTCATTCTGACATCTGGACACATGCCCGCTTGCTGAGTCGTGGCTGCCCAACAACAACTGAGGGGAAATAAATTGGAAGGGTTCTTGATGTGCCAATAGGCTCTGCGTGTATGTAATGTACATTTTTCAGAACTTGCTAAGTTGTTACTCCTGTGAACTGCAGCAGTTACGCTTGGAAAATAGTTTTTGAGATGTTTTGTGTTAGTCTAACCCATTTCCTTCTGCCCTTCCTGGAGTGGAAGCCATATGTTAGAGTCCTATTCACAACCACTTTTCTACAATTAAGTCAATATTGAACACTTAAGCAGAAAGATATCGTAGTATTTTTTAATATCTGTATATTTTAAAACCTGACAATGGCATTGTGCAGCTGGGGTCTTGAACATCAAGATGCACTTCAGAATGTTTTGCTTGTGTCTAAGATGTGCCCATTCTTGTGGTAAAACACAAAATACCATTTTTTGCCATGCTAAAATCAACTCCCTTTTCTACCTAGTGCCAGTTAATGCTCTTTTGAAGGCAGTATAATAGCAGTCTCTTACCTCAAATACTATTTTCAGCATATTGATACTTCCATAGCACATTGTGTCAGAATTTGGGACCTACTGCTTGATTTATACTTAATTCTTATTTTTTTAGGAATGGTAAACTTATTGAAGAAAATGAAAAGTATGTGCTGAGAGGAAGCAATACAGAACTAACTATAAGAGATATAAAAAATATCGATGCGGGTCCTTATATCTGTAATGCTAAAAACAAAGCAGGAAATGACAAAAAACAGACATTCCTTCAAGTTTTTGGTAAGTACTGCATGGTGTGTTCCATCTTACCTTTTCAAATGTGAACAGCAGGGAAATGAGGTGTTAATTCACAATTTTCAGTGGAACAGTACTCCTGCAAGGTGCCTACTGATGCAGCAAACCACTCTCTGTATAATTTTACAGCTTCTTTCCTCCCTGTTGGCTCCTTTAACCTTTACACCTGAATTTAATTTTGAAAAGGCCATCTTCAGCATTTGCTTTTCTCCTATTCAGATACAGTACAATGGAGTGTTAAATTGTTAATTCACTCTGGGTTTCCTTTAGAAGTTGCATGCTTGCAAGGAAACCAAGAGGAGAAGGAGGGGAAAATTCTGAAAGCTAGAAAACCAGGTTATTTGGACTTGTAAGCAATGAGTTTTTTTAATAAGGAACACCATGCAGAGATGTTCCTGGTTTTTATATTCATTTTTCTTTCTTGACTTTTAAGTGTACGATTGCAGATGTAATCGTGAAAATATTGTCTGATCTGAGCTTCAAAGGATAAAAGTAATAACATCAAAATTCCTCTTTCTCTTTCTATGCTCCACCACCCAATCTGTGTTACTAATTCTCTCCTTTACACAGAACTGATAATTTATTTGAAGCTTTGATTAGCTATAACCTAGTGAGAGTAGCCATCTGTGAGAGTGTAGAAAACATCTCTCAGAATCACTGTGCAGGAAAAAAGGCTGTACCTCACTTATGAAAAACCTACAAAAATGAAGGTGTTGGAGTTTTTACATGAACTGTAGCTTGTAGTAAAGAGAATGATCATTTATATTTGAACAGCTAAAATTCACACTCAGCTCTCTGTACTCCAGGGGGTTGCCCAACCATTGGACTATTGTTGTTCTGATGTACTTGAAAGTTATTCTCAATTATTTTTCAAAGGAAAGAAGTTGAAATAAAACCAGCCCCAAGAAGTACAGCATCTTGAAGATTTTTGTGGCACATCAAGACATTTCATTCCATTGTATTTCCAAAATTTAAAATATAATAAAAAATTATAGAAATAGAAATGACTTGCTAGTTTTGATATGAATTTAGGGAATTTTCAGTCATAAATAATTGTGTGTGTTGTGCAAGTAATTTTAAGTATGGATGAAATTTACTTAGTTTTTGCCTAGAACAAGGAAACTGTTTAATGTAAGGGATAGGGAAAAGGGACAGCAGATTAAGAGTGAATATTTCCTGTACATTCTTTCATCTTCTAGCCACCACTTTTCTGTGAACTCCCTGGAAAGCTAAATCCAAATAGATACTGCTAGTTGGCTTAATCCATTTTGAACCTACACATTCTTTTTGTTTCCATGATGTTTTAAACTCCTAAATTCCTTATATTATTTCTTGCTTGCATGAAAAATTTTTCATTTATGTAAGTTTGGAACCTATTCATTTCTTTGGCTGATAATTATAATTTTAGAATAAAAGGTGAAGAAAATTCCATACATTCTTCAGATCAAAGACAGTTTTCTCTTTCACTATTTCATTTATTTTCTAAGCTGTGACTTTTCAGTCAATTGAGTTTCTCCTTCTGTGGAAGCCACTGTTAATATCTGAACAGTGTATTCCTGTACCTTTCCCGTTACAATGCCCTGGTTTTGGAATGGCAAGGCAGGAATGGCACACAGGATTGATGTGAGATGATTGATTCCCACTCACATTCTGTTTGTCTCTCTGGCTCTCCCCATGTATCAAACCAGTGTTTCCACAGAACTGCCTGCAGTGTCTCCCAGATCTCTTTCCTGATGCTTAATTTAGAGGTTAGTTTAGATAATTTAGAGCACATCATTAAGTGTTTATAAATAGAGTTGATTTTCCTGTGTGTTTTACTGTTGAATACATTTTATTTCGATTATAATGATCTGTGTGCAGGTAATTGGACCTCGTGACATGGTTTAACCCAACATCATACAGCAGCTTGTTTACTCCTCACTGCCTGCAGTGGGATCATGGAGAGAATCAGCAGGAAAAAAAAAGTCAAATTCATGGATTGAGATAACAGTTTAATAGGACAGAAAGGGAATAATAAAAATAGAATTAAGATGTACAAAATAAGTGATGCACAACACAATTAGTTGCCCACCAGCTGCCAACTGATGCCCAGCCAGTTCCTGAGCCATGGCCCTGCTGGTTTGTATAGTGCCCATGACACTGCATGGCATGGAATATCCCTTTGGTGTTGGAATGGCCCTTTGGTCAGTTGGGATCTGGAATATCCCTGTGGTCAGTTGGGATCAGCTGTCCTGGCTGTGTCTGCTCCCAGCTCCATGTGCACCCTCCTTGCTGGGGGGTTGGGATGAGAAGCCGAAAAGTCCTTGACTTGCTAAAAGCTCCTCAGCAACAACTAAACCATCAGTGTGTTACCTACATTATTCTCATTCTGAATCCCAAACCCAGCACTGTGCCAGCTACTAGGAAGAAAATTAACTCTAGCTCAGCTGACAGCAGGATATCTTAGGGAATAGTATCATCAATTAAGTCTCTTACCTTATTTGTAATCTCTAAAGCTCAATGTAATTTTAGTCTAATTATGCCTCTACAAAGTTCACCTCTACTTAAACTGTGAAAATGTAGAGCAGAGTTTTCATTTCTGCTACAAAGAAATTTGCTTTTTCTTTTGTCTCTTTCACACAGGTTAAACTCTCAGTCGTGTATAAAGCCAACAACTTACTATACTTTTCTTCCCATTAAATATGTTAAAATAAGGTGCAATCTGAAAATGGCAGGGCAGATGGGTGGTTATTATGCCTAAATAGTACACAAACTGCTACTTTGTGTTAAAATGGCCCATTACATTACATTTTTCTTTCCCACTTCATTAGATTACTTGTCTCATATACCTGCTATCTTTAATTTCAATTTACAGTGTGAATTCCTTTGGGTAACAACTACTGTTTCTACTACAACAGGGCTCTGACAGGGTCGAAACTTGTTCATACAGTTTCTGTATTCCTTCTTTCTCCATCTTACTTCCTTACCTGTTGGGAACACCTCTAGTTTTTAAAATGAAAATTATCCAATCTGCAAAGGCAGTGACACAGATCTCCAAAAAACAAGTCTTAAATCCCTTTGAGTATGAAGTAGTAACAGCACTTTAAAATGTTCCAATACAATCCAAAGAGAAAGACTCAGATTCATGACACACTAAATCAAGTCAAGATTTCATACTGGTACGTGTGTGAATCCTTATTATGTTAGGAATCAAGTTTCAGGAATCTCTTTCTTAGATATTTCCATGTCCGGCAGTTTCCAGGAGGATGGAGGTGCAGTTTCTGCCTGATTCAAATCACAAAAGAGCAGAAAAGTATGATTCCCCTGGGATGTATTAACCAGCAGTTTCTCTCAGGCAGTGATACAAACATACTAAGCCTCTCACCAGTAAATCCATGTTTGTAGCAATAATGAGCTGATTAAAGAGGGTTTTTTATGAGATATAATCATGACTATCTCAAGTTTTATATATGTGTTGCTTCCAAAGTCTGATGAAACTCTTTTGTCAAAACATAAGGGTAGAACTCTGTGAATTCAAAACATTGTGTACCTTTTCCAGGAAATTGATTGTAAGCAATCAATAACAAATCTAAAAGCACAGATTGTTATCCACATTCTTCATAAGCTATTTGGAGAGGCTGTAGGTACTCAACAATGAGACAAATCCAGAAGAGACCAAGGAAGGAATCTCAAAGAAACTTGTTTATTGAGGAAGTGTTAGAGAACTCAACACAAACCTTCTCTGGTCAGAGAGCAAACTTTCCAACCAGTAAATATTATTTCTTTATTTGGCAGCATCACTCTGTTAATATTTTTAAAATGCATGTCTAGTAAAAAGTAGTTCCTTACCTTTCAAATAAAATAATTTCAATGAAGTTTAATGCCTTTCTGCATTCAAGCATTCTTTCATTTCATCCAGGTAACTTTACAATTTTTTAAAAAATATTTCAACAAACATCTTGTCGAAGCAATATATTTCAATATATCTAATATAATAAATGTATTTCAATATATTTGCCTGAAGAAACCAGCAAAGACCCAAAGGCTTCTAGAACTTGCATTCCAAGATTCTATATTTTTATTTACTTCATATTTGCTTGACTACAGTAAGGAAATACCAATTCAGTTTCAGAATGACCTTATCAATTTAGAAAGAACAGTTAAAGAATTGGAAGCAGGAGCTGGAGCTGAAACAACCGTTTCAGTATTTCTGTCAATACTAGTCTTGGCATTTTCAAATAAATATTGTTATTTACATGTACATAAACATATTTTAATATTTTCCAATGTCCAAAATGTCATTGAAAAGTATTCAAACAGTGTAAAAACTTCTAGTCAATAGGAAGTTATGACTTGTGACCTACAAAAATGAAGCAATTAAATAATAGCCCCCATATGAGCTCTCTTCTTCTTCTAAGTAATAACTGTCAGCTAGATATATTTGATGATTAATCAGTGCTTATTCCTTTAAATGTCAGCTGCTCTTGTCGAAAATGTCAAGCTAAAACTTTTTGTCTTGTCGTGATCCATTTGAAGAAGGCCTTAGAGAAATTTAAAATATATCTAAGGTTAAAAATTAAAGAGTATTATTATATGTTTTGGAACATGCATCATCTTGAGCAGATTATATTGTTTGTCATGTTGTCCAGATGGAGAAATCGTCTTGTTCTAATGGAAATAATGTAATGATTAATTTTGAAAATTTCTAACATAAAGTATTACCAGTCATGCCTTTCTTTCCTTTTTTTGGTTTGGTTTGGTTTTTTAAGTGGTGTATCTACCACAGCTCTTTCCATTTTTCTGGGGATGATATATCAAAGGAGAGACAGGGTAGAACATATTATGTAATATATAGGAATTTTTAATGAAGATACTTGAATGCCATGAAAGAGAGTAATATTCTAAGCACAGATCTACATCAGAGTTCTTTTGTGATATTGTACCAATAATCCTCAGTGTTCACAGGTAACCAGAAATTATATTGGATATGTAAATAACCTGACAAGGTATGGTAGAGATTGAGAGCTGTAGTTCCTGTGTATTTGATGCTGTACAGCAGAATTTGAAGAATGTGAATTATATCTGGAAATTTTGAATGTATCTTACCATTTTGGTTAAGTTAAGGATGTACAGCTTTGTTATCAGAAGACTCTTCAGTTCTTAAGAGTGTTGATACAGTGCAATGTGTTTGTGATTGGGAGATTTTATTAAGTTCTGTAATTTATGTAAGGCAGTTAAACATTGCCAAAGATTAAAGTCCAAGAACAGCGATAACTATTAATATTTTTTCTGAATAATTTGCATTTGAATACAACCACGACATTATCATAGAATCAAAGAATGCCTGAGCCAGGAAAGCGCCTCTGGAGACCATCTAGAACATTAGAACATCTCTGTCAGGTGTGTGTACACATGGATCCCTGTAGCTTTCTCTACTCAAGGGGCAATTTTGGGCTCATTCTCAACCTGACCACCAGGACCCTCTGCAGGGCTGCATTCCAGCCAACACCCAGCCTGCACTGCTGCATGGAATTCTTCCTGCCTGGATGCAGAAGCATCATGGAATCGTTGAACCTTGGCTTCATTCCTGAAGTGGCAGAGAGCAGTGAGGGCTGGCTGGTCCCTAAGGGGCAAAAATCACACAAACAAGGCAAGTCCGTCAGGATCCATTCCTCACTACCCCAGCAAGGAAGCAGGAAGCCCTGGTGATGTCCAGATCATCAGGCACACAGAAATGGTTGTTGTGCGACTTCGATTCAGAAAAATCAATTGCTTTTATTGACAGTAATGTTAAACCATTAGTTAATCCTAAGGAAAACAAAACCAACAAAACTTTATTGTGCCTTAAAAAAAAAAAAAAGTGGTTTTAAAGGTAGAGTTTGAGATGACATTCTTTGTGCAGGATCAGTAATGCAATTTGTATTTTTAACAGTGCAGCCTCAAATAATACAACTTAAAAATGAAACCACGTTTGAGAGTGGGAAAGCAACCCTCATCTGTGAAGCAGAAGGAGAGCCTATCCCAGAGATTACTTGGAAAAGGGCCACTGATGGACTGACTTTCTCTGAAGGTGACAAGGTAAATCTGCCTTTAACGTATAAAATATCTAAATATGTATTGTCTGGCTAATCTTCTTTTTGTAAACAGAAAATTAATGTACAGGTAGATTGATTCTAGATTCTTCCGGAATTGGAATAAATTGATACTATCCAAGGTAGTAAGAGAGATATGGAGATTCTAAATTTCAAATTAAAAAAGAAAAAAGGCAATTAAAGTGCTGAGAGATAATTCATCTCTGCAGTCTTAAATTCGTATATAATCCCTGCTAATGGTTTCAATTTCATCTTGATCATAATGGTTACATGCAGCCCTTCTTCAATATATTTGAACTCTGTCCAGTAATCTTCAAAATACAGAAGAGCTTATAGATAACTTAAATTAAAAAGTCTGAATACTTTGGAGTTCTTTATTTCCCAGTTCTGTTTTTTGCTTCCTGTTTTTTCTGTTTCTTATATTTTCCTCACACAGAGCACAAACTGAGCCTTCTTCTCCTTTTTTTCCCCATTTTCATGTTTTGTTACAAAAATGAGTAGAGGAAGACTGCAGTGTCACACTGAGGAAAGTCAGTTAATGTGGGAACAGAAGCTGTAATTAGATGGAATGGTGAAAGTAAAAGGGCATGGTGTTATTCCTAACCATGCAGATAGCAAGCTGTTTCTACTGAGCTCTTTTGCTTCTTCCCTTTTAAAAAATATTTTTGTTTTAGTATTTGAAGAAGTATTTTCCTAATTTCCTGACATAAACCTCTGCCCTGATTAAAGGAAGATACACCATCTTTCTGGCTAATTCAGAATTTTTAGTCCAGATTATCAAGTAGCAAAACACAGTCTTCTTACACATGTTTGCATATTCATAGCTATTGATTAAAAAAAGAAAAACCAGTTGAAAACCTATATAGCAATCATGCCGTTGGAGGAATTAGATACATAGTAAGTCACTCAATTTATAGGGAATTGCTATATATTAAGGAATTATGTACTTTCATTGTTGTGTTCTAAAGGAGAATGTCTGGTCTGGTCTAGTCTCTGACTTGATCTTTCCTGGAACTGAGGCAATTTATGTGAGGCTCTGTCTACCATTTTCCCCCTCTATGATTTCCATTTTGGAGCAGTATAGCAGTATTTATATTTTTTCTAATAGTTCTGCGTTAAAACAAAACAGTTCCTCTCCTCCTCAAAATATTTCAATTTAAAGTTTATCTTTCTGACCTGTAAAGACTACACTTGGTTCAGAGGTTACAAATGTAGCCTCTCACTTAGTTTGAAATGCTCCTAAAATAACTTTGGTATGTCGAAAATTCAAAATGAGCAAATTGCAGAAACAAGCTCAAAAATGGTGCAGTTTAAACCTGAAATTTATCCAGTGCTTATATAGGACAGTATTACCCTCTTAATTCCAACTACAGGTGGCTAAACTGTCTGGATGTGTTGCTGTAGTATTCTGTGGTTCAACTCAATAATACTGACAACCAGACAAAAATCTATATTCACTTCCCACTACTGTGCTGACGTGCTGTATGTGGAAGATAAAAAGAATAAGAATAAATACAGTTATGTGGTTTCCTTTGTTCTTGCCAATGAAAGAACTCTGTGTATTGCTCATGGAAGAGTTTTGCTGAATCTTGAATAAATGTTCTGAAATACTGTATATGTTCTTGAGCTCTAAAATATGCTGCCCTGTTTGCCCTGTGGTTCCAGCTCTAGGGTGCCTATGGCTTGGCTCCTACCAAATTAGTTGAATAGGGAACAAAACTGGCAGTGATTCAATTATTGAATAATTGTTGAATAATGCAGCAGTGTTTTGCACACAGAAAGAGAAGGAAAAGATGAATTGAAGAAAAGGGAAGGGATTAACATAGAACATAGTCTTAAATGGAAATTATTACTTACATGTGATGACTTCTGAAGCAATATCCAATCATGAGACATAATTAATTATATAAGCATAAAAATCGTAATCTACATTCAATAGATTAATCTTTTGAATTTTTTACCAGTTTTAAAACATTTCTTTTCAGACACTACACCTTATTCAACCTTTCTCTTGACTTAAGACTCTAAGGGATACATTTTTTCCATGGAAGTGGAAGAAATGCTTGAGCTATAATATTAGAACAATGATGATTAAAGAACATCGAAAGTGTTGTTCTTATTTTTTAATTATACTTTTATTAATTTTGGTATGTAGCTCCTCAATCATGTTTTTCTTGTTTTGCTGAAATGCAGACATACCTCATGTGGATAAGGAAAAAGGCTGAATGTGAGATCACTTTTAGCCTGCATGGATTCAAAATGTTTTCTTTCCAATGATAGATCTTATAACCGGGACTTTCCTGAGTTGTGAAATTATTATTTCCAAAAGAATGGAAAATATGCACCAAAGTCATAGATCAAAGAAGTAACCCAGCTGGGCCTAAGGAGGGTAATATTAATGAGTAAGAGCTGTATAATTATGTCTTTGGAAAATACGGCTTTGATAAAGGGTTTTCAGTACATCAGAAGTGTGTGTTTGAAAGCTGAAGCCAAATGAGTTCAAACCAGAAGTAAAGAAGCCTTTCCCTCTCTCCTTTTGTCAGTTAGCCTTTGGAACAATCTACCACACAGTGTGTTGTCCCCCTTTCACTGAGAAATCGAAATAAAGGGGTCTTTCCCTTTCCTCTGACCTCTGTTGAAAATTAAGTAAATATTTCCCAGGAGGTCACATTAGATGGCCTCTGTCTTCCTCCAATGGCTTTTTAACCCATAAATACATGAGTGTGGGTAAGGCTGAGTGAAGGAATGGCTGTGTGTGTTTGTCTCACCTTAAAGGTGTTTTCGCCGTGTAAGGGGACAGAGGAAATGAATTAAAATAAATTTGATATTAATTTTTCAAGACTTATTTAGATATAAAGATAGAAGGAACTTTTATTAAAGCAGAAAAAATAAATATTGTGTATTAAAAACACTCTTATCAATGCAATATGAAACTCGGAAAAAAAAATTAGAGGAACCCTCTTCCCCCCACCCCTGGAGTCTGTGGGTTAGCGGAGGGTAAGGTGTTTTCTGGCCAACCAGGAGCCCCTAATGCACGAAAAGGATCCAAGATGATGCTGAAGTTCCCTGATGTGGGTCCCCAATGTCCCAGCTAACACGTGGCCAAAATGGCACCATCAGGGGTCCCGAGCAGCACAAGGTCCTCCTCCGAGCTCAGTGTAGCCAAAAAAACCCCCATGGCATCTGGGTTTCACCATTTTTATGCCTTCTGTTCCAGCCCAGCATACTTTGTGTTCCACACATGTGTGTATGTCTTTTTCCCCACGCTTTTCCCGCCCCAGGAAAGCGTAGCCTGGTGTTCCATTGGTCCATCTCTCTCGGCCACTTCCAGTCCCGTACTGCGGGAAACCTTCCCCGCCTCTGCCATGTGGCTCAGTCTAAATGACGTTCGTCTTCTCCCAGATTCCAGCCGGGATTCCCCGACTGCCCCGGCCACCGGAGGCTCAGGGCTTGGGCATCCTACAGGCCTGTGCTGCCCAGGGCAGGCGCCAGGCTTGGAGCCGTGTTCTCACGCTGGGAGCTCATCACAGGGGCAGCACCAGTGGGGAGGCGGGCGGCCACAGGGGGCCCAGTGGGCTGGGGCTCAGCCCCGCACAAGCAGCAGCAGCTTCCCAGGGAACCGTGGGGCCCGTGCTACACCACGAACCCCACCAGCCTGTGGGGCCAGGTGGCAGCAGCAAGAAATGTCAGTGTCCCCTGCGTGTGGGCAGCGGGGCTGGTGTGGTGCTGCCCGTGCCCAGTGGTGCCTTTCTGGTGAGTTGGGGGCTCGGCTCCTGCAGTGCCGGGGTGGCGGCAGCGAGAAACGTGCAGCAGCACCGAGCTCCAAAGCATGGGGAGGGGGGAGGATCTTTTGTCGCCCACACCGTCCCTGAGCTGCTCCCAACCACAGCCGGGGCCTCGGTGGGCAGCGGCTCTGCTCTCCAGCAGTGCCGGGAGCAGGTGCCACTGGGCGCCCTCTGGCCCGGGGCAGCCGCAGAGCCCCCCCCATGCCGGGGCTGTGGT
>WEIV01012678.1:35130-72366 GCA_013390005.1 Calyptomena viridis | reverse complement strand
TAAGTCACTTTACCATAGGTGCAGTCATTCAGATGCTGCTTGGCTGCTTCAGTGTAGGTTCTTATGGGCCACCAGTCCTCTCAAGAAATGCTGCTCTGCTGCTCCAGCGTGGGTCTCTTCTTCCCATGGCCTACAGGACTCTATCAGGCCCCCTGCTGCAGACATGGACACCAAAACATCCCACAGGATCATAGCCTCTCTTTTTCCAGCACTTATCTGCTCCAGCACGTGAGTCTCTTCTACTCACAGTTTTGCAGGTGAATCTTCGCTTCCTATGGTCTCCCATGGGTTGCTGGGGCCCTATTTCAGTGTTTAAGGCATTTTCTCTTTCTCCTTCTCTCCGACCTTGGTGTTAATCAAACTTCTCACTCTCCTCTTCCTTAAGCAGCCATGATATTCTGCCTTGCTTTTTTTTCTTCTCCTTCTTAAATATATTATCACAGAGGCGTTACCAGTTGACCTTGGCTAGCTTGGAGTTAAGAAATTTCCAGCAGCTTCTTAAAGAAGCCTCTCTCATAGCCCCCCCAGCTAATAAAAAACTCTGGCTACTTAAAACCACAACAGACTCCCCGTCCCAGCTGGATAGGAGAGAGAGGATAAGACGGAAACCAATTTGTAGGTTGAGATAAAGCAGTTTACTAAAGCAAAAGCGAAAGTTTGCACACAAACAAGTGATGAGGAAAATAACATTTATTCTCTATTTCCCATTAGCAAACAATGTCTGGACACTTCCCAGAAAGTAAGGCTTCAGCACAGGTAGTGATTGTTCAGCAGGAAAATATTGTAAATAAAAAATGGTTCCCTTTCTCCTCCTTAGCTTTTACATCTGAGCGGATGTCACGTGGTATGGAATATTCCTTTGGTTAATTTGGGTCAACTGGCCTGATTATGTCTCCTTCCAAGATCTTACTGTCAATGCAGAGGAGAAAGAATGTTGAGAGACAGTGCTGATGCTGTGGCAACACTGCTCAGCAGTGGTCAAAACACTGATGTGTGACCAACACCTTTCTAGATAACAATGCAAAGCACAGCACTGTGAGGGCTGCTATGGGGAATGAACTCCATCTCAGCCAGACCCAATACACTCACAAAGAATTTCTATACAGTGGTGTTTCAAGTTTGTCACTTCCTGACTGTAAATTACATTATTTTCATTCAGAGACACAATCAACTATCCAACTGTACAAAGGCAAATTCAACTGTTTGAACAACTGTTCAACTCTTCCTTTTAACCATGAATTGTTCCAAATTTTAAGTATAGAAGAATCTTTCTGGAAGATTTAATCCAAAGAGGCAAGGATTTTATGTTGCTCAAGAAAGCTTTGCTGTCTGGAAAGAGACATCTATCAGAAATACTCTTAGGTGTTTTCTCCTCCTGCATGCCAAAGGGGCTGACTCCCTGGTATGAGAGAAGATAAGTTTTCGAAGAGATGTTAGAAGGCCCCTGCAGCAGGCAGGGGGGGAGGGCAGGTGAACAATAAAATCCCTGAGAAGAACAGGGGGCATGTCTTTCCCTGGCCCATGTAGAAATAGTGCTGAAATGTTGGTGTTCTTGATTTTCAGTAATAAATTTTCCTAAATCCTTCCACTGCCTCATATTTTGGGGTACCCTTGTGTAATCTTTGTTCACAAAATAATTTCTTTCTTCTTGTTTCCTATATTCTATGGAGTTGCAATACAGGTCATAACATAAGAATTTTCAGTCTCTTGCAAAATATATTTGTAGAGGCTTGTTGTACTCTACAGAAATGCAATTGGTAATTGAGGGTTTTTTCCAGACACTCCATTTTACTTAAATAGTCTATCTGACAAATTATGCNGAAAGGACACTCCATTTTACTTAAATAGTCTATCTGACAAATTATGCTCTTTAATTCTACTTAGAAAACTGTCTTTTACATTAACTAAACATCAACTCCCTCCTTGGCCCTACTTGACATTTAAAGCTTAAGCAACTACAGCCTGTTTCTAACAAGTTTTCCTTCGATATAAATTAAAATGACGTGGCACTGAATAAAATCATCCAGTATCAAACAGTGCAGTCCTCAGGGATTTTTTTAATACTGTTCATGTATAAATAGAGAAATTCAATTAAAAAATAACCTAAGGCAATATGCAAACTTGCAATATTAGCAGAATGTAATGTAAATTGTCAGAGATCTCACCTTATGTATTGTTGTATATACACATACACACGTCTATGTACATATAGGCACACACATATAGGCCTAGAATATTCTTAAGCAAAGAATGAAGAATGTCTTCTGCTCTCATGATTTGTGATGCTTTTATTTTAAATGGGATTATCTTTTGCTTTATTTAGCTCATTAGACTTACTACAATGACCTTCCACAACATCAGCATTCTGGAATTTTAAGTTCTGTAGGATGCAGTTATAGTAGCCTGCAAAGTAAATGGCGTGAATTAAACTCCACATTTTTACCCAGGCTCATCCCTGCAAACTCAGTTTTGCCATCTACCACTGAAAGAAAGACTTCTTCAGATTCTCTGTAACTTGACAAGTTGCTTAAATTCAAGTCTGAACTCATCTGAGTTCCTTCTTTAGTTTGCTCTCTTTCGAAGGACAAGAAGAATAGGTCAATTTCTTCACAATCATGTGAACAGAAAATGGAATAATCTTTCAAAACATATTTGAACATAATTGTGATTAGACTCTTTGGGTTCACTTGAAACCCTCTCTCTGCATCTTCAGAAGATACTGTATGGCAAAGATGATTTTTTTAATGCACAGCCTCGTATAAAGTTTAATTTACATTAGACATCTCTTGAGCTCTGCTTTTTGTTTTGTTTCACATTCAGTGTGCATTTTTAAAATAGCTTGGTATTATTAATGAAAAACATAGTTGTGCTTATATAACATACATCCAAAACTATCCTGTTGTCCATTTATAGTGTTCTTATAGGGGCAGCAAAATCCTCCTTATTTAACTGTTAGTACTGTCTCAGGTGGAAGGAGTGAAGTGTCAGTGAAATATCTTGTGATTGAGATACTGAAAACTTAGATATCAAGTATGTTTAATTCTTGTTGTCCACCCAAACATTTTAAAGGCCAGGCTAATTTTATAAGTTTTTTGGTGATGAAAATTAATAAATGACAAATGCATCAATGCGAACTCTTTCCATGTAATTGTGTTTTTATTTTGGTATTTGTTTTGTTTGTTTGTTTTGTTTTGTTTTGTTTTTTATTACCAGTTACAGCTTTTCCTTTGGGTTAAGCAATTCTTTGCTTTCGTGGGTAATCAAAATTTTCTGGAATTGGGGTGATAGACTTACTGACATATTATTATTTGTTTAGTAAAATATAGTTGAAGATATTTTGAATCATAACCTACCTTCTAATGCTCTAAGCAGCTGTACTTCCAACAGATGGGAACTGTTGAGTATTGAAATTCTTACAAATGTTTTAAACGAAGGAATAACCAATGTGCCTTCTTAGCTCTGATGTGCATTACATGCATAGGAACAAATGAAGGCCCTGCAAGAGATTAAAGTTTAAAATATTTTTGAGTGACCAGAAGCTAATTGTAGAATCATGGGATCGTAGAATGGTTTGGGTTCAAAGGGACGTTAAAGAGCATTTAGTCCCAACCACCCTGCCGTGGTCAGGGACACCTTTCACTAGATCTGGTTGCTAAAAGCCCCAACCACCCTGGTCTTCAACACTTCCAGGGACGGACAATTCACAACTTCTTTAGGAAACCTGTTTCAGTGTCTCATAACCCTAATGGAAGATGAAAAATTGCTGTGACAGTACTTTCCAATAAAATTGACTCTAAAAAAACCTACAAAGACCAGACCTGCACAAGAACATAAACTATTAATATAAAATGTTTTTTTTAGACTTTTTTTCTGCAACAATACACTATTTGTAAAGATGCTGTCAAGTCCTAAAAGAGTATTAGAGAAACACCTAGGTTGCTTACTGATATGGTATACACAGTTTGACAGTTATAGGACTAATTAAGAGAAGTATTAAACATGTGCTTAACTTAAAACACTGCTTAAATCTCATCAAATTTAATGAAATTTAATTGCAAATGCAAGCACCCTCAAAGAATAAGATAGTTTCCCGTAAATATTTTTTTTAAAGAATTTGCTATATGAGAAAAAACTTTAGTGTTTAGCAGTACATCTTCAGCTATAGCAATGTTTCTGCCTAGCAAATGAACTAGTTTTACTACTTTTAAAGTAATTTTAGGTAACTTTTGCTTTAGGAACAGCAAAAGTATTTAGTGTTTATCTATTTTATTCTTTATTGCAGATGAATTGAAAGAAGTAGCGAATATGAAGCATAGCTGCTTATTTTTATCCTCAGTGGAACTCCATCGGCTTCTGTGGAGTGTTGCAAGGGATGAATTTGGTCTGCCATTGGCAGAATGCTTGTTCTGACTGCACGTGACAGCATAATTTAATAAAAGCATACTAAATATGCCATTTAGGCACCACACTTTTAGCATTTTTGAGATCCATAGGAAAGGCTCCCTGGAATTAATGGTCTGGTTTGATTGTGGTCTACAAGATTAAAAATAAAAAGGAAGTTTTTGAATCAGGAACTTCAGATGAAAACTATAGAAGTTGATAAGCACACTTAATGTACTATCTAGATGAACCATTGCTTTGAACTGGCATGTTAATTCTTTTCTTCCTGCAAATAGCTTTACAGTACACAAGTGCCAAAAGAATTTGGTTTCAAGCAGAGGTTAGAACAAGTTAATTTTATTTTAAATTATTTTGGTTAGTAAATGTTAAAAAATCGAATTATCTATTTTAGTGGAGTGCACAAATCTTAAATACATAAGTCCAATATGTTTAAGAGAACACAAATGACTTTAGCCTTCTACTTTTCTGGTGTTGTGGGAATTCATCTGCTCTCAGAGTCAGACCAGCAGTTCCTGATAATTTAAACAAAAAAAAAAGAGCAGACTCCAGGTATGTTTGAGGTTGAGCTTATTTACTGTACTTCAGTGTCAACGGGCATGAGTGTTCTGTTTTCAAGTGATCATTTTTTGTGATGCAAGGGGCAGCTACTGAACCATTCAAGCAAGTAATTTATGGACCTGATGCTTTTATCGAAGATCTATGAAAATCTCAGTTTTTGAAATTGGAAATATACTGAATGATGAAACATTCTTATGGGGAAGAAAGTACAAAGTGGATGATCTTTTAAGATGTGCTTGAATATGCAAGGAATGTGAGAACTGTACTAGTCATGTATTTGCCTCTTGCATGTGAATTTGTTTTAGATATATTGCAGTTTGTACAACTGAAGCAAATTGACTTAAGTGTACATTCAGAGTATATTGAGTATTGCCCCAAGGCTGATATTATTGCATGGCAACATCTACCACAGGATCTAAAGATTGGTCAACAAAAGAACCACATTTTGTTTGACATTTGAATGAACTCAGACTGCCATACCTTTGTATCATTTGTTTCTTACTCATCAGTTTAATTTCTTTGAAAGTTAAGATGGAGAAACACTATTTTTATGATAAATTATTATCGGTTTCTGACAAAAATTTAGTCAGGGCAAGGTATGGAAGAAGACAGCTATCATAAACTTGTTCTAGGACATTAACACATAACAAAATCAGGAGATCTCATACTTGCCCCACTGAAAAGCAGTGATTTCTGTTATTACATCTGCAGGTTACCTTGGAAGCCAACTGAGTTACTTAATCTTTCTTTCTTTCTTTCTTTTTTTTTTATTTTCCTCATGTTGAATTTCAGCTATGCCCTTGAATGATGGTGACCACTTGTGTTCCCACACTTGCTTCAATTTCTAAATAATATAGTGCAGTCACAGACTAGAACTGCCATAGATATGATGTATTTTCCTGTAAATATTTTATAGACTTCCTGGTGTCTGTGATTAAAAATAATTTTAAAGCACTGATTTTGCTGAAAATCAGAACTGAAAATGCTTTCTCATTATTACCTCTGCTCCTTAGACAAGGAGTTATGATGGTTGCTGAATCACAAGAAATTCTCCTAGAAGTATCAGCATATTGCTATTAGATACTAGTACTATCTTTTCAAAGTGAACTCTACTGTGATCAGTGGTAAGGAAACAGAGGATACGATAACTCTTGCTGTAACACAAGTACATTTGCAAACAATAATTTGCAGGATAACACTTCCTAGACTAAGTATTCAAAAAAGTTTTGAAATTACATGTTCAAGTAGAAAATTTCTTAAAATTGGTTCATATTTGGTAATTTGGATAGTTGGCTAAATCCTCTCCTGGTGTTCACTAAACCTTTTAAAATTGTTTTCAATGAAGGTGTAAAAATTTGCATATTGAATATACGAAAGTATATAAGTGCTCTGTCCACTGGTATGAATACCTGTAAGTTCATAAACTTTTAGAAATATAATGCATTTGGAAATTGAAATATAGTGTACCTTTCATTCTCTTGGCAATACAGTGAAACCTCATTCAAACTGTATTCTGTCCCTTAAACTTTTCCCTGAACAGCAGAGCCTTCATATTTGTGGAAGACAGACGGATGCTGCTGGTAGATAGTAAAAATATTTCTCATGGAATTAGTAGGCTGTATATTAGATCCATTCTTTGAACTTTCAATCCCTTTCTAAACCAAGGTGTGGATTCTATTGCCTCCCATAGCCATATATCTTCACCAGCTTATGCTGAATTGATTTAGAAAGGAAAAGAAACACTTGTGTATAGACATGCTTTCTGAAGTCATTTGCCTATGCTGGAGATAGAGATGGTCTTATGAAAGCCCTTAATGCTTCACTGACTTTTATCTACTGTAAAGCATTTGGATGAAGTGGAATTACTTGCAAAATTATTTGTTATGGCATGGAATCTATACTTCAGTTTTACCCTTCATAATGAACTAGGAATGTGTATTTATTACACTATGCAGGAGTAGTGAGTCATCATTGGTGATGCAGAGCTGAATGTTTAAGTAGTGTCATGGATAAACCAGAGTAATGGTATGCTCTTTGCCTATTATTGTTAAAAGAGCAGAGGCTGCCAAAATAAAAAAGTCAATTATGTTTGTAATAGCTTGTACTGGTGAAAAATCATGGCTGCTGGAGGTGGTATGCATTCCTTCTTTGTCTCTCTACTTTCTTTGCTCCTCTTGCGCTTGTCTTTTGCTTCCCCATTTTTCTTTACTACGTGTTCAGTTCACTGATTACTTTTTCAGAAGGAAAATTGTGCTGTTAGAAAGAAGACACTGCTTGCCTTCTTCCTCTTCCCCCCTCTTCCTTTTCTTTTGGTTTCTTATGTCCCATTAATCTTCATAGTCTTTCTGTCTTGTTTTTAATGCAGTTGATAGAAATGGCAGTATATGGAAACACGAGAAACAGGAAAAGATAGTGCTTTGAATTATGACTACAATAATTTAAAAACAATATCCCTAAACACAAAGCTCAAGGAATCAAACCCTACAAATTTTGAGTGACCAAACATCTAAATTTTAGCTTAACTTGCTCATTGGTCTATCGGAAGTTTGGTTTCTTATTTGTCCAATAATGTTTATGAGAACTTCTTACCAAAATTTAAAATTCCTTGTGTTGTGTAACATAGAGTATCCACATAGTAATAGAGTAATATTCATCTCAATTTAGGCCAAGAATTTAGTCTTTAAAAGATTTGCTCTTCTTACTTTTAACATTATTTTAGAGGGCAAAAAAAAAGTCTTTGCAATATTTATCTGTTGGAAGCTCCAGGATATAAGACGGAGTAACTTTTCCTCATTTTATTTTGGAATTATTTTCTCCTTGCCATAAGGTAAAGTCCTTGATTTATGGATTCTAGTTTCCTGATGGTACCTCATGTATTTGGGATTTAATATTAACTGAAAGCACCTCATTATCTTTACCTATCCTCTGACAGACTTTTGGATGTCTTGGTCACCTGAAGGCACAAGGAGAAATGGTTTTAGTCAATGGTACTAGCACTGCACTGGTTGACTCAGAGATTGATTTCTGCCCCTTTTTCCCTTTCCCTTTAAAAGACTTAATCTGAAAATATCTATGTTTTGGGGATATAATAAGAACCTTAGGGTTCCTAGTGATTCCAATTTAAATTTAGGCATTTTCTGCTTGGACACAAAGGACTATGCCTCAGTTCTCAGAGTTGTAATTAGTGAGTTCAATGCATTGAAGATAAATTAATTGAAATGGGTAGAACTTTGGTTATCATTCATGCTTTTTCAATATGAATTTTTCATGTTTTCCTTTTTTGTGTGATTGTCATGATCTCTAATGCCACAGACTTGCTCAGATATTTTCATAGCAGCTTAGTCTTTACATGTTTTTTCCAAAATCATGCCCTCTCTTGTGTTTTCATCCATATGCTTGACTAAAATAGCAAACTGCCTTCCTTGGGCTATTTAGCAACATTTGGTACAAAGGAGAAAAACAGAATAAGCCTTTTAATTGGTAGTTCTGAATATGAAAACAAGCAATTAGTTTCTGACATGTGAGATATAACAGAGAAATATATCCAAAGAAGCTAGGTTAGGGCTAACTTAAGGAATCTGATTACGGAATGTGTAGAAACAAGAGCTCAACATCACAATCTTGATGCCTCATTGCCACAAAACACCACGCTTGATCCAGCCTTTAAATGAAACAGAAAATTTAACTCAATTAGGAAACAAACATGTTTGATGTAAATGGAAATGTGATGGAGCATTGACTAAAAACCTTGATTAAGCACCAAGTCTGACCTAAGAACTGGCTATTCAGAAGATACATATGCAAATGTATTTCCATTTGTTTATGCTATGCTTCAGACAGGAAACTTCATGTATTTGACTGAAATATGCTACTAGGATTCGTTCCATGCTTTGTTTTAACTCTGCCATAGAAAAAAAATAGTAGGACTCGTATTGGGTCACTGTAACTTTTCCTCTTAAGGACTTGACTGCCATGCTCCTGTCCTTACATATATGCTCTGTTTTGAACGGAGCTAATAAGCAGACTCTAGACAGGTTATTGAGGATAAACGAAACATCAAGGTGAAATCTGGAATGCTCCAATCTGACAAAAAATATAAGTAAAAGAAATCACATCTCAATAATTTACTCTTAAACAGTATTGAAAGAGCCTTAAACCAAGATCCTCAAGAGTATTTATACAGTCATTCATCATCAACCACGGGGGGAGATTTGAAACTTTTTTATTATCTCTTTTTTCCCCTCATTAAAAAAGAAAAAAATTATTATTATTTTTTACTGACCACACTCTGTCATGATTAAATATTTAGTGATTTAAGGAAAAATAAGATAGAGTATTGATAGATAAGTATAGTTCTCTCCACTTGCTTTGCTTTCCCATCTTCTAAAAGCAGAGTGTGATTATACAGTTGCTGCTGCCAGGAGGGTCATCCAGAAAAACTCTCTTTACATTTAAGTGAAAGAAAATGTGTCTGCTTTTAATATTTCTTTTATGGTGTTTTGGGTTTTTTTTGTTGTTTTTTTTTTTTCTTGTTTTTTGGGGAGGGAGGTGTGGGGGGAAGGTGTGGTTGTGGGGCAGAATGCTGTATGTCCAAGGTTTGACAGGGATGTTTTTCCAATCAGAGGGAAACACATTTATTTTGCTGCTGGAATACAATTCCAGTAAACACTGAGGTGACAAAACCCCAGGGTACTTTCCTACAGCCGCAGGGTTTATAGGTTAAACAGTCCTACATTAGGTTAAACTCGAAGCCGGTGCAAGTTATTCAGTGGGAAGGTTGAAAAAAGGTCCTTGAAGTTATAACCATTGATTCTGGTTAGTGATATAATGATTAATTAGATGTCACTCAAATAGTGATGTGTCAATAACAGCTTTCTGGGTCCCAGTAACAGGTATCATTAGGTAAAATTTAGTGTGAGCTCTGAACCCTCCTGCTGTTACTATCTTTGTTAGTAAAGCTTAGAAGCCATTAACAATAGCAGAGCTGCTTGGCGTTTGCTCAAATTCAAGCACTTAACAAGATCATTCATTGTCACCAGTTCAAAGCCATCTAGAAGAGGCAGGAAAAGAGAAAGACAGAGAAGTGGTACAGCTAAGGTAATAAATGAGGCTGTCCTGGGTTTGGGAGTAAGCTAGCCTGAGTGTTTCCTTGTGGATCTGGCTGTAAGTGAAGGCCTGGAGAACTTCACCTGCTACAGCTCTGTCTTGCCTCCTTTATGCTGTAAAAATCTTAAGGAGCAGGAGCAACGTCCTAATGATAGAGGCAAGCTGTTGTAGGGGCATGAAATTTTTCTTTAATTCTAGCAACTTTTAGCTGCTGTCAAAATTCAGTAAGATAAGTGATGGACATGGAAAAGTTTCTGTGATTTCCTCTAAGTACTTCAGGCACCTGTATGTTAATATACCTCAAGAAATTTAATTTTATTTAGTGCTCCTTACTAAATATATATTCATGTCCAGCCAGAAGAAATAAAGGTAAAAGTACAATTCAACTGTAGCTGCTGGGATGTCTTAATTTCTGTTTGATTTTGGGACTAGCATTGAGGACCCTAAGTCATTTTGTTTTCAGTAAGGTCTAAGCTCCTCATTGCATCTCATGGAAAAATTAAGTTTCACTCTGGAATGAGAAGCAGGTTATTTCTTGACAAAATAAATTCTCAGTTTAGGAACACTGTACTGGTAGAGGCAGTTAACACACAGATTATGTGAATTCCTGGACCTGGAAACCTAAGCCTTCAAGATCCAAATCACCCTTTCTATCAAAAAATAGGTCCTGGTTTTACTGGGGTGTAATTATAAAAACTTGGTGAATGCAGAGTAAATTTTTCTCACTGGGAACTCAGCTTATTCTAGGGAGTTTAGTAAATCCTACTTATTTGTTTTGATTAAGAAAACTCAATCAAACATAAAATTTGAATGAGAACATTTACAGATTTAAACCTCTCTGTTTAACAATGTCTTTAAGGTAGACACAAAAATGACTACATATTATCCTGCCTTTAAATGCATTTATCTGTCATTGCAAAGTTATTCCAATAATTATTAAATGAATTCTAGATCTCCATTCATTGCCTATCTTGTCACACAATTTTGAATCATAGTTTGTTATTCTGTAATAGCTAAAGAAGACAAATTTTCTTTTACTTGTTCTTTAGTGTAAGACCANTTCAGTAGGCAGTAGCTGAAGGTCCTTCCTCCTGGAGCACTAGTTAGGGACAGGCAAACTGGCCACACTCAAGAAACTCCTTGCGAGGTGTGTGGCAGGGCGTACCGCCTGGCTAGTGGCTCCAGAGTCACCGGGGTGCCCGATCTCTCCTGTGGAGAGACGTTTGGTGCTCTGGTGCCCAGACATCTGCCTCGTGGCCCTCAAAGGTGGCTGCCAGCTAGCCTGGGCTCGAGCAGAGTTCAAGAATCAGCCATCTGGGAAGGCACTGCAGCACAGAAGGAAGGTTTTTAAGGAGCTAAAAGAACCAAGAGTATGATTAAAATTCAGCCTTAGTGGTTATCTCTGGTATATGCTTACCTGGAGGCTGTCTCTCACTGGTATAATACTCAGAGAAAAAGGTTTTCTGAATAAGCCTGAAAAAAAAAGGCTATTCAGGAAATATAATGAAGCAGTGCAATAGCTAGTATTTTTTTCTTATGACACTATGGTAGTTTCTGTTCTGTTTCCCAATGTTCTAGTAAAAGAATTCCAAAAACCCCCCAAAATAACAGGTTTTTGTGAGAGTTCTTTCTTTCTCTTCCCCGTGAGATCCTGGAGTACACGGACACTGGTGATCTAAAGTAAAATGCCTCACACAGAGGGCGATATTACACGTTAGAAGGCATTACAAGTCAGATATACTCCTATTTTTTTTCAGTGTTGATCTGTTTTTCTCTCATACAATGTGTCCTCATATAATACTACTAGAAAATGTGTCAACATCTTCAGAAACAAAAATATTTAAAGTTGTTCTCTAGAAATTAAATAATGTTAAAAGCTAAATATTGGAGGTTGCAACTGAACACAACTGCACTACAGAATTAGGTTCCTAGGAACACTACCCAAGGAAAAGAAAGTTTTTTCCCTTCTGTTTTTGATAAAACTCTGATAAAAATAGCAAACCCTGCTGAATCTGAAATCCTTTATTCTAGCAATTTAAAAATAGTCTTAGGTTGATACTCAAATAAGCATATATGGATTTCGATAATGGTTTTGACCTACCTGAACGATACAGTTTAGACCCTATTTAATTTCAATAGTAGTGTGATATTCTCAAACAGTAAAAAACTCCCATAAAAATGGTAAAAACGTCCTGTTTGCTGACTGTTGCAAGTGTTAGCAAGTGATAGGAGCTTTGGTTTGGTTTTCTTTCTTCTTGCTTCTTAAATTTTCTTTAAAGTTACTAAATAGTTTTTCCTGCATATTACACCATCTTCTTGAGTGATTTAAAGTAGTTAAGTTTTGTGGAGGGAAAATATTGAATATTAGTGACTCATTCATCTATCAGAGAAATGGTGCTTTCTCCACCTCTTGGTATTTCCAGATCAGTCCTGGATGTTTATTTCTGAAAAGTATGATTCAATCAAACCCATTTATTACTGATGTTACTACAGGAGTAATTTGGTATATTGTTTAGCTTAAAATACATGAAAAGGCACACTAAATGACTCAGTGATTCCTATTGATCTTGAAGTATTTTATTAGACAAGTCTTTTCAAGTGGAATATAAATATTTTAAGAGTATAGGTTTTATAGAAAACCATTTTATTTTTATTTTTTAAAGTGTTAGTTTCTCCCCTGAGGCAATGTTTTACCATAAACACATTGTACTGTTGATGACAATCTCTGGTTTTAGTTTTCCCTTTTAAATTGGTTTCTACTAGCCCTATAATAAAACAGGGAGTTTGATTAAATTCTATCTATCTATAATGGTCTTGCTCTAGATGTTTATATTAAATTTTTCATGATCCTTCCACATTTTAAATTGCGTGAATCTGAAACAGCTCTGAACCACAGGCCAGCAGTGGTAGGGGAGGAATCCAATCTAATATGATTTGTTGGGATCATTGCTTTAATCCAGCTACAGAGGCACATGGTTCACAACATAGGTGGAGAAAGCTTAAGCCTGTGTGCCAATGCCATATAGACTATAGAACTTCTTGAGAAGTGCCTTTTTCCCCTAAGGGCTTTTGCTTAAATTTTTTGTTTACATTTCTACTGCATAATTTTAAGCACATTGGGAAAAGAGGGGCAGAGTTTTTTGCCAGAGAATCACAGAATAGCTGAGGGTGGAAGGGACCCCAGAGACCATCTGGTCTGAACCTCTGTTTAAAGCAGAGGTTGCTACAGCAGGTTGCTCAGGGCCATGTCTAGTCAGGTTTTGAATATCTGCAGGAATGGAGAATCTTTGAATTCACAACTCTTAATTTACTAAACTGAAAATAAAATTTGGTGACATTCTGAAATAACGCTCTGAAAAATAGTAGTAGTAACACGGTTGTTTCCCGTCTTCCAAATTGTTCTGCAGGAATTGCTAGAGGCAGCCTCACCTGGTGGACTGGGAGGCCTGAAGGACTCTCCTGTCCCAGCCATGCTTGTGAAGCAGCTGCGACTCCCTATCCCCAGACACAAGTTACTCCCAGTATGTGCATACAGATCTAACATGACCGTGGCCACACGTAACACCATGAAGAGGGGTGCCTATACTGGGACCTATAAAAACACATACAGCCCTCACACAAACATGAGTCTTACAGTCAGCTTAAGCCTGTTCCTCTCCTCTGTCATCAGGATAGACAAACCTGCTGACTGTTCACTGGTTTTGTCATTTTTTTGTCATAAAACTGGTTTTGTCATTTTTTCTCTATACTTTCCCATATTTGTTCCTCCTTAGTTCACTTTGGTCACCCTCTTTTTCCATCTTCAGTCCTCCTCTTAAGCATCCCACAAAAAATTTTGAACATTTCAACAACTTACTTGAAACATCCCATTACAATTTTTACACCATCCATAAATCCACTTCCTCACTCCATTCTGTGATAAATCCTGTACCGTTATAGGGAAGGATAGTCTGAATATCTTGATAGTCTGATAGTCAGACTCCTTTTAGTCTGAAGGCCTCTGAGAGGGAGAGAGTTTCTACTGTTGACTCATCTCAGTGGGAATCACATTAGGGACAATACTTTTCTTTTGATAATTGTAGAGGCAGCTGATTCAGTGTGCTCTAATTTTCACTGATTAGCTTTTTGATTGTGTTATTATGGGTCTTCCACTCATGACTGTTCCTCAGATCCTTGATGGGTCTTTCTGTTCAATTTACATATCCTTTCATCAGAGAGTCTACTAGAAACTTGCTTTTAAAGGAAACAAATGTAGAACTTTTAAAAGAACTGAAGGAAAATTTCAGGTTTTTCTTCCAGCAGCCTGCTTTGACTTTTTTAAGGAAGAAGTTGCACAGTTTGGAAACTGAAATAATAATGTATCCCTTTGTTTTCACTCAAACTACAGGAAGGATAATGTGGGGAGTTCAGTTTCTCTCAGGTTTTCTCTTATCTGTACCAGAGAGGCAATGTCTGCTGTTAAATTCATCTCTCTATGTTCAGTATCTCTGGATTTGTGCACTCAGTTCCTGGATGGTCCCAAGTTTGATTTCTGTTCACAAAGACCACCCTATAGAGTTCTATGCAGGCTTTCTGCAGCAGTGAAATGGGTGATATGTGATCTGGAATAATGTCTATATGGAAAGAAATTTAACTTTTCAAAGTTTTTGAATCCTTTTGAACTGACAGTCATTTTCTTCAAAGCTTTGTCTTCTACAACTGACTTATTTCACTTCCATCTTTGGTGCCTTTCTATTTAATATCAGGTTGACTGCTTCATGGAACCATCGTGTAAGTTGTAGCTCTGGAAAATGAAAGTGGGTGGATATTAGAAGTAGTTGCTCTTAGGGAGTGTGAGAAACTATAAAACAGGACATTAAAAGCAATTTGTGTTTGAAGAGCAAAGAAATGTACTTCATCCTCTTTCCATTAATTCTCAGAAAACATCATCCTCGATCTATCACTCAATATTTAGTGCCATATAGTTTGCAGATAAATTAATTCCTCCACTTCAAAGTAATAGGATGTTAAGCAGGACTTAAAAAGCCGGTTTATGTTCCACTTTAACCACTGAGTTATCACTTACTCTTTTTGGTTAAACATATGTCTATAAATTTATTAAAGGTTGGCTTATTGACTAATGTCATTAATCATTAATTTGTAATGCTTTTCAGGACCATGGCTACCGAAATTGGGTGCATTTATTCATTATGAGTTGTGGCTTCTGAAATGCCCCCGTGTTTGACCTTTGTAATTGACATTGGTAAAAAATTACACAAGTTTGCTATTTATCCTAGACTTTCTATTTGGAAAATAAGGGTAACCTGAGGTCTTAATTTTAGTTGCTATCTGTCAGTAATGAAAATGTTCATAAATAAGTTTCAATAGGTAAGTGGCTGAAATTAGCATAATTTTTAAAGTTAGAAGATGTTGATTAAGGGATTACAGGGTTACTTTAATTTCTTGTTCTTTTGAAATTCATCTAATGTCACTGACTTCAGACCCTTTGTAATTGCTCATGGATAATTTGATGTGTCATGAAGCCAGCAGTTAGATAGGCAACTTCATCTTCTACAAAACTGTTGTTTCATGATTGTTGTGTTACACAGGTAGAAACACATTACTGTGATACTAATATATCCTGCTCACCAGTTTAACAGACTTCAAGGTATTGAAAAATGACTTAATTTTACTTCTATTATACATTATAAACTGTATACTGTGCTTCAGATATGATGTTTAAAGGATCTCTTCAGTGCTTCAAATCATTCCCTCTGTTTATAATAAGAAAAACAGGCAATGGCAAGTGAGATGCTCTATGTGAAGTCAATATTCATTAAAAAAAATAGGTTGTCATACCATATATGCTGACGGTTAAAACAGAAAGAAGACTTCCAAGTTGATATAGCACGATGCATTAAAGAGTCCATACAAGTTAAAAGAAAGTGATTATGGTTTTAAACTCTAAACAACTTTAACTTGTTTTCTTATTATCACCATTATTAGTGTGCTAGCATTACTGTTTTTATGGGGGGAGAGAGTGTTCTGTAAAGCCTTTGCCTTTGCCTGGTCTGCTATATGTAGCAGAAGACTGTTTATAAAATGCAGGAAGAAAAAGAGGCTAATTTCACAGTTATGCTTTCTAGAAGTGAATTCTATGCCTTCTTACTCTTACATATAAAAAGTACCTTTAAAGACTTGGAAGTTGGTCGTATGTGAATGAGGTTTACTGGAATTCAAAAGGTGCTTCCATGGCATAAAGGCTTTTGGTTACCTTTTATCAGCATCACCAACACACTGATGCACAGGATGACAACATCACAGAATCACAGATTATTCCAAGTTGGAAAGGATATATATGGTTTCACTTTATCGACTGTGTGTGCATCCTCTGTTCCTGTTCTGCAACTAGCAGTTTTGCAATTCGAAGAAGTCTTTTGAATTTTATTGAACAGATTTTATAAGCACTTCTGTTGAACTGCAGAGAAAATCCTTAAAGGCAACTTACAGAGCATCTTTATTGGAGACTTGTTGTAGCTGGGAAACTCAAGGTCATGTCTCCACTGTATCTCAACATTTCATGACTACTGGCAAATTAATACTTGAAGGAGAGCCCCATTTTACCTGGCTGATTCTTCCTTTTCTTGTGTTATCTTTGTGTGGCTTTGAGACTTTTTTTGCTGTTTGAATGGAAAAACCTTCACTTTGCTGGTAGTCAAAGATGATCTGTTTACTGGGTGGTGCTTACATTCAGTATTATACAGGAAAACTTTAGAATAGCCTTAAGAAAATTAGGAAAACTTGAAAGAGTCTTACATTTTAAATCAAAAGGCCCAGATGTTGCCCAATGTGGGAACATACTGTTTAGCAGATCTGAATGGACTATTTAAAACACAGTTCTGAATGACTGACACCTGATTTGCATATATGATGAAGATGCCTCCTACTAATCCATGGTGAAAGCTAATGGAGTTTTCCCAAGGCTTCCAATTCTCTTATTATTTAATAAAAAAGGCCAGGTTAAAAGCAACACTACTAAGGAAATGGAAACTGAAGAGCCATGGGCAACAAATATTTGGGAAATTTTCATTTTGATGAGTTAGCATGTGAAAAGTTTGTTAGTTATCAGACAGAAACTCCAGGCAGTACAGAGACAGTTTTTCAGAAAACTCAACCCAAAATTTGTAATAGGTCTTTGTACCAAAAGTACAAAGAGATTTATAAGCACAGTTTCAGTTACGGGATCACTTCTCCGCTATTATATAGATAAACAATTAATTAAAATAATGCCATATTAAAGGAATGAGTATTTCTGTATTTAATTATCCATATTAAGATGAAAAAGAAGCATGCAATTCTTTTTGAGTGCATTATACAGAGGTTAGTAAACCATTATTTTAAAAGGATTTTTACATACCTTTTCTGTAGTGTTCATTTCTCCAATGAAACTGTAGCTGACAACTGAGATATTAAATTAGTTGTCATTGAGGGAAAAATAATTTTCAAGGAAAATTTAATGTTCTTCTATAGGAAGCATGAACACCTCTACCTGTCTGTGTTACTGTAACATAACTGTGAATGTTAGTTGTGTGGAACTGATAAATAGATTCTTCATTTAAAAGACATCTCTACAGAAACACTGGATTACCAAAGAAAAGTTTAACATTTAAATAACTAGTATTTTTTATAAAATGATTTGTAATTATACTATCATCACACTTTCTTAGGAAACTGATGCTTATTTAACATTGCTTATTTTCAAAATTACCTTTACCTTTTTTTTTTTAAATTACCTTAAAAATGTTTATTACAATTCTAGCAAAGAAGAAAGGCTAAATTGTCCACATTCAAATGGCTAGTAACTAAATTCTCCACTGATCCATAAATATCTATATGTTCTCCCCTAAAATGAAATTTGAACATGTAAATACTAGAAACGAGCGACTACAAATATTCAAGCTTATAGTTTGGGACAGTGCTGTGCACAAAGCAAGTACTAAATGCTGTTTATTGGAGTCTTCCTCTGATAACTGAGCAATATATCTTGTTATAGGATATACAGTTAAACTGCATTACTTTTTTATGATTGGTCTTTTTTCAATATGGAAATTGCTAAAATTGCAGCTACAAGTTATTCTGGTAGGTTGATGGCCCGCCCTGCCTGCCTTGGATACCAGAGGTGATAGCATTCTGCTGTTTGACCTCTGCTTCTGTTAGGGGTATACAGAAGAGTGTTATTGCATGCTGGCATACCAACAGCAGAAACACAGTAGTAAATAGTGCATTTACACTACTGTATGCAGTGCTATAAAGCTTGAAGTGAGCTGTTTTCGGTTAGTGCAAAGGACAGCTACCGAAATCTGGAAGGAACGTTATCAAGTTGTCTGTGCATTGTGCTTTTTCTCATTCTTCCTGATGTTTGAGAACAGCAGGGATTTTGGCTTGTAGCTATGCGTTCTCAACTGGCTCCTCTTGCAGCAGGTATTTCATTGGTGTACTTACCGGTTTTCTCCCTATCTAATTTTCGCATGTGTGTGTATATATATATATATATATGTATGCACATAAAGAGTATGTATAAATATTCTCAGAGCTGTCCCATTTTAGGCTTTCAAATGCTTTGCAACCGTGATATCCTAAAACACAGCAGCATAATAAACATGTGATATGTGAATCAGACTCCCTCTCTGAAATGATGGGTTATGACAAAATGTAATGTAGGAAAGGATGTTGCCTGAGAAGTCTTGCTGAAAAGATTAGTGATAGTGCTGATAGTGGCTATGTTAGCATGACAAACCTTCATAAGCTTTGTTATAATAACACTGAAATTTAGTTTTAGACAGAAAAGAATGAAAAGAAATAAAAATAGCTTGTCAGTCTATTTCTATATTTATGATCGTCACCACTACATGATCTTCACTACTACCAAAAAACACGAGAAAGTGCTTTATCTAGGAAACAGTTATACAACTCTAATGTTTCTAATTTCCTTAACTAGTCCTCAAATTCAAATTATGACCTAAAAAGTCATTTAGTTTCCATGTAACACACAAGCTATAGATTTCAAAGCTCACCATTGTTGCAAGTCTGTGAAAGAGTTAAGTTTCCACTGGGAACAAAATATGTCCTATAGTGATGGTGGCCATCCAGAACATAGATTTTGATCTCTGTATGCCGTGGGTTTTCTCAGTCTGAGACACTTGGTAGGCAGCTATATACCACTATCTCCAAGTGATATTCAGGTGACAGGACAATGAGGAGACCCAGCCATGGATTGTACAGAGCATGCTGAAACCATGACAATGAGGTTCACACAGAACACGATGTTGTGGTTTCTGCTTTTTGGTGTCAGATACCCTTTTCTAAACCTTAAGTTAGAAATCAAAATCTGCTAGATGCTCACTCATCTGTATGTAAATGGATATTGAGTCCTTTAGACTGTATGTTCAAAGTGGCCAAATATATTACAAGCCGTGTTATTCTCATAGCTCCAAAAATTGCTGGAAATTCTGTCTTGCAGCTGCACACCCTAAAGAGTCTCTGTTCTCAGTGAAGCCTTTATCTTGACCTATATGTCCAGCAAAATAATGCATGAGCTTCACACACAATTAACTTACTGAGTTGTCAAATTCATACTTTTTGAAGAAAGATTAGTCTCTTGGTTTCCAGCACTTTTCAGTAGAAGTGACTTTGCATAAGTAAGATTAAGAAAAGAGTAGATTGACATTGTCTTAGTAGAAACAACCCAATAATCCCCACATTCTGGCTAACCACTTTTTGTCAAGAGATTAGCAACAGCATTTGTATTGACATTATGAAATTTTCACTTTAGTTTAAACTACCAAGTTCACATGAAAAAACTGGATTGAATGAGTGGTCAATTTTATTGCAAATAGCTTGTCACAATAGTTGACTTTAAAATGAATGAAACCTAAACCAAAGTTGTCTTACCAGACTAGGCATAGTAAGCCTGATGCAAGAAATCAATTCAAAATAAGAGTTCCACAGGTCAAGACAGATCTAAACATGAGCAATACTGACTTTGACAAAATAGGCTAATTTTTAATCTACATTATTTTGGCAAAATAATTGGCTAGATAATTGAGTTTAAACCCCAATTCTTAGTGCTCATGCTTTGGCAACTAAGTACAGGCAAACTAGCATTACTGGAATCTTCAAACCATATAAGTAATACGGCATCACAAACACAGCATTCTGGGAAGGAAAGACCACCTTTTATATTTAGCTTTTCTTTCTGTTGTCCTAATTCACATACCATGATATTTACTGTTTATTGTTGATTAATCCTCGGAAACTTCAGTCTGAAAAAAAAAAGTTAATTTTTAAATCCTTTGTGTCTGCAGACCTGTTAATTGGTAGTTCCAGATGCACTTTTTTTTTCTTTTATACAGTAATGCTTAACTTGTCTTCCTTTCTGGAACGAAAGTCAATCCTTTGTGTGAAATAACAATAGCAAATAGATAGACAGGTAATTATTTCCAAAGCCATGAAATGATTTGTTTGAAACTGAACATCTATGGACTAAGTAAGCCATATCAAATTTAGAGAGCGCTTCTGAAAATTGTGGATGTGTAGTAAATCACTAGTCTGAGGGCATGCAAAGCCTGAAAGACCATAAGTGATGTCCCATTTTACCTGTAACAATCTGCTATAAATTATTTTGTAAGTTGTACTAGTATTTTGGATTGTAGGAAGAATAAGTAGTGCCTGACATACCTTATGTGCAGTGAAGAATTCTTTTTTGGTTGCTTTAACAGGAAAGAAGGTAATCCTTTGTGAAAAGACTCTGATTTGTAAAAGTGAAATGGTTAAAATATTATAAAATGGATGATATTCTTAATTTTTAGATCATTCTAATTTGGCATCTCTGTTATCTAACAAATTCATATGCAAAAGGCAATTGACCAGAATATTAAATGTAACCTCTAACTAGATAAGAGGAGCCCTCAGCTCCATAGATTTTTTTTTAGAATTACTAGAGCTAAAATAGATCTCAATTAGTGAACAAAAACTTTCTCAAGGTTGTTCAGATGCTGAATTGTAATAGAATGTGAAGTTCTGCAAATGGCTTTAGGAGTAGGAACAACATATCCTGATATCTCACTTTCTCCTGGATTTAGCTGTCTGCGTGAAGTTGGAATTCACAGCTTCAAACTGGACTTAGGCACACTATCTTCTGGGTGCCAAGAAACTATTGGCATTTTTCCTCTAATGCATGGTGCAAAGCAGCAGGCTGTGGTTTGTGCTTTGAACAGACCAGCTGGTGAGGGCAGAGGGTAGGAGTAGTGTGCACCCAGCACTTCCTCAAATGGAGGAGCTCACATTCTGTCTGCTGCCTCTTGACAAAGGGATGAGCCAGCAGGCATAAAGCTATGGTGGTATCAGGTGAGGAACAGACTCCACCTTGGAGTGGGTTTTGTACATTAGTCATTTGACACTAGAGAAACAGGATATGATGCAAAACTTGGAAACCAGATCCCTGGTATTGTGATCTGTAAGTTTTCTTCTCTGTTTGCAGAAATCTAGAATCCTTTGCTTCATCATGAAACAGGTTTAACACAAGGACTGCAAAAGGATCTGCCCAGTGGAGCCAACAGGCTGGTGGGCTTTTGTTTACAGAGAAGTGATTTAACTTGGACTCCATTAAGTGTTTGTAGTTGGAAGGTAGGAGTTTGGGCTGAATGACCTTAAGTAGTTTTCAAGAGACCTTGTGGTAGTGATAAAATTGGTGTAGCGATTTCTAGTCTAAGCTTTAAAACTGGAAGCATGTTAAATGGTTATTGTATCAAGAAGAGAAAATGAATCTGTAGCTAGTGATTAAAGTTTCTGCAGACACAAAAAGAACTATAGAAGTAAATAAATATGTTCTTTATAAAACCTTTGTCCTGTTAAATGACAGGAATCTACATTCAACTAGCATAGTGTGATTTATTCTTATGGTAACAAGACAACTTGAGGCAGAAACTAATTTTCCGCACCCACTGAACTTGCATTCATGTGAAAAAATCTAATGATTGTAATAGAACTACCTGTGGGAGTAAAATGTACTGCAGAGTATGAAATGTCCAAGAAGGTTTAACGTATGCAAAGCAATATTGTACAGGTGTTGCACAATATGGGTTCATCCTATGAAGCGCTGTCTGCTTTCTTGATAGTTCCACTGAAGCTTACAAAGAACTCAAGTTTTTGTAGAGTTTTCAACCTCTGTGTGCTCAGTTTAGAAAAGAGTTAAAGCCTACAACTATTTTCTTCTGTAGCTGTTAAAGTAATCGTAAGTGCAGTCAGATGTGTATTAAGGACATTTGAATACAGTTTAAAAAATATTTTCTTTACTTTTTTATTAAAAAGAAATGAGCTTGAATTCCTTTTCCCCCTTGGATTCTAGCTTTAGCTATCTAGAGCTATCTGCTATACCTTGCCTGAAGTTACTTAGTGCTTACATGATTGCTTCCAGTAATTCTGCTGCAACGGCAGTTATCTTCAGGATGGAGGAGGTATTTATTGCTGTTTTCCATGCAACAAAGGCCTTAAGATCAGCCAGTTTATTGATTTCATCAGTCTTGAATATTAATGCTTACTGTAAGCCAAATCCTGCCTGTTTGACATGCATACTGTTCTAGAGAACTTTAAGGACATAACAGGATTTGGCCCTTTCTAGTTTTAAAACCTTTGAGCGTTTTTATGCCATTCATCTATTTATCTGTCTTTGTTGTATTTCAAATATGCATGAAATTGATTCAGTTGACTATACCAGCTACAGTGTCACTGTTGTACAAATTAAATGGGGATAACTCTGTGAGTAGACTTCTCATTTGCAAGCCAGTCATTTTTGCTTTGTATATATATGCATTTCTGATATAATACATTGAAAATGTCCCAGATTGGAACATGTAGCTGGTATAATATTTAATGATTATTTGAGTATCAAAATCTTTATGTGTCTTTTATACTTATTTTTATATGATTTATAAAAGACATTTGTATGCAGAAAGCATGTTTTTGACCATATTCCCTGTCCACCTACTGAAGCCACGTATTCTTATTGTTGCTGAATCCATAGCCTGATAGAAGTAAGACTGCTACAGCTCCTTTTCCTGACATTCAGCCAATAACAGGCATGCATTCGTAATGGGCACACATATTCACCAATCATGTATTTATATTTAGACATCTCCAGCTACACAGACCAAAACAAATGGAAGCATTCAGCACTCACCCAAAAAACCCAGTGTGTGTGGCCTCATCCTGTTACCCTCTATGACTGATAAGGATAAAGGTGTGTCCTTCCAGCAGCCACACTCAGACAGTCAGGCTGTGCAGTAGCTTCCACTGCATCCCAGGCTCTCCAATTTCTGGCACCTGGACATGCAGCCTCCAAGAGTGGTAGAGATCCCCAGGTTCCCTTTTGCACATACAGACACTGAGACACACAGACACCTGCATTGTGGATCCCTTCAGTAAAGAGTCTTAGACACCGAGTCTCTCCAGTGACTGATTTGTGCAATGGGTCTTGGATTGTTACAAACACAAACACACACACACATGCACACACTCAGCCGGTCTCTGGACCCTGTGGTCTCTAGCAGTCAGCCTTGGCCTTTGGGTCCCTCCAGTAGCTGTCTCCCTTACAAAGGTGAACACTCAAATCCATGCCAAATTTGTGTCCATTTCCATACCTGGCTGCCAAGCCACGTATCCTAGCCCCTGACTAGTTCAGACATGTGCCAGTGATTGATTATGTGGGGACACATGTACTCACAGTCTGGCACACAGTCTGGTGTCTACAATTACTGGCACCACAAATGCACAGTCCCTCTTACCCATGGTCTGACCCTAGTTGCTGGCACTCAGATCCTCCCCTGCCAAGCACACAGAAGTTCCTCACTAAGGTAAAGAGTTAGAAATTGGATTTAATAAAAGGACGGGACAGACTGTGATGATAGGCATGAAGCATGGCCTGGCAGACATACAGTGCAGCTGGAATATGGATATACAAATATCACTATTTGTATGTCACCATCCCTTTTATCACCTTATTAATCTATTTTCCCATGCTTGTTCCATAAAACACTTTGATTCTTGCCTTTCCCCTCCTCTGCCTCCTCTCTTAAACTTCTCATAATAAGTCTTACACAATGTCAAGAAATTCCTCCTCTTCATCTCATCACAAATCATGCACCTCCCTCAGTCTGAGGGGTGTCACCCCCAGCCCACTGGAATGAAGCTCCCCTGGGACACCCCAAGTTGAGGCAGGGAGCAGGTGTGGGTGATGTGGTTACCGAGGTCCCCCTGGCTGACACATTGCCTCACACATCTGTATGTGGGCAGAGAAGCCTTTTTTCACATAACCTAACAGATATGTAGAAGTGAACTGCATCCTTCTCCTATTGATTTTGAATGTGACAACAGCTTATTTCAAACAGCAAAGCAGCAAAGAGACAAAGAAAAAGTCCAGAGGAGATTCTGTATACAAAATCTTCTAGTCAATGTATGTCAATAGTTGAGGTGTAACATTGCCCCCTCCCCACACCTCTTAACAACAGCTGTCTTGGCACAGCTGATAGACCTGTAACCACAGCAGTGCTAATGGATACCACTGTAATTCACCAGTAGTGCTCATGAAATATAATCTGATCTGACACTATACTACGTAGTGCATATTCCCTGTTCAGGAAAATGCCAGTTCCATTCCCTTCTATATAATAATTTGAGCATCTCTATTTCTTTCTGTAGGAAGCTGAAAGTTAGTTTGCAGCTCAAAGGTATAAACGCATTACTTAAAATAACTGATTTCTATAGTCACAGTCCTTGCTTAAAATCATCTGTAGTGAAACTTAATGAGTTATTTAAGAAAAAATAAACATTTTATACTGTGTATCTGTTCAGCCTTACACCTAGAACCCCTCAGTACCTACAAATAGATTAACATTGTTATCAGCATAATATAAAAAAAGTTTAAGATTATAAAATTATCAGCTAAAAGTAGGAAAGAACTGTATAGACTGCATTTTTTATGCAGTCCCTTTGGAAAAGTTTTCAAATGCATTTTGGTATAAATCTTGTTAAAGGATTTATGAGAAAGAACAAGCAAATGAATACTGTTCAGATCTTTAAACTGATATTTTTCTGAAGTGTGGCAATAAAAGCCACATGTCATAAAAGGAACAAAAGGAAGCAGAATTACCCAATGTTTTTAAGACTGAGTATTTTGGCTTCAAAGGACTATGTTGTATGAGGCAAAGACAACGGTGATCCACAAGAAACAACTATAGGTTATTTGATGTAAGTTCTGTATCTTCTGGTAAGTGTGACCACAATCCTGCCACCAAACTTTTAGGCCAACTTGTATGCTTTTAAATATAGTGTATTTCCGGACTTTCATGGAGTAATAGCTATTTATGATACTTTGATATTGTTATCGTAAGTAGCTAACAAAAGGGACAATGACTTAAACACTCCTAAATCATCTTGTTTAAGGCTTCATGATATGCTGTATCCGGGGTTGTTAGAATATTTAGGTGCTTTGTTGAGTGTAGAATACACTTGGCTGCTGGTTTAGTCAAGAGATCTGATAGAAGAGCATCTCATACAAATTTAGGGTACAATCTAAGTCTCCTGAATTTTGGAGCTTGCTTTTTAAATGACAGCTACTGAAGTCAGCCTGAAAAATTAATATATATTCATATATACACATTCAGATTCCTCTGGATGTGGTGGCTTGAGAAATGAAAGCATAAGAAATAGAAATTCAAATGTATATTGTGAAGTTACAGAATTTACCCTTTCTGTCAGTGACTGAGCTGAAAGTTTTAGAGCCTAGAATAAGCATCACATTTTTTACCAGATCTTTGGAGTTGTGTCATATTTTAGTAAGTGGGATAATAAAAAGGACAGTAGTTCCCCCTTTGTGTCTGTTTCTCTAATTCACATACTTCCCTGTTTTAGAGGCACTTAGTCCTTGAGCAGTTACTTAAACAGCTGTTGTTCCATGGATGTATCCGCAACATTTTGACTTGAAGCAGCAGCCTAGTTCTACAGTTAATCTTGCAACCAACTGCTCTTGTTATGCATTGTTTGAGTTGCAATGGAATTTTTGTCACACACAAACCAGATGCCCATTAGAGAAAAATAAATTGGGAGCTCTGCTCTAGCTGCACGCTTTATCATTGTACAAGTTCAAACTAATGTCTGATCCTTCATAACATATATATGGTGATGGTGTTTGGTCTGGGGACCGGATTAAAGCCAGTCTAAAGTGAAATCATGGACTGTGCAGGGTGTAGATGCTGGGTTACATCACCACTTGCTTTGATTTACTGGTCTTCCTCTGTTGTACTAAATTACTAGTATAATTTAAGATAGGTCAATAAATACCAATAGAAATATAGAAGAGAATATGCAGAAAGATTGTATTTGTCTTAAAAGCAATGCTTGGTTGAGAATATTACTTTTCTAACTGTTATTTTTCTTCATAAAAGCTGTGCAAGAAGCAGCTTTTCTCCCAGTGTATGAACACAAATGTGAAGATACTGAAAAAAAGCACTATGAATTTGATCCTTCCTGACATAATCTGTAACTCCTTTGACAGTTATGGAGATAATAGGCAATATTTGATGAATTTGTTCCTGTCTCACTGAGATAGAAAGTCAATGCAATTCTCCATTTCTCAATTCTATATGATAAAAATTAGGGCCAATGTTTTGTCAACAGTGTTTTCATTCAGGCCTTTCATATGGTAATTGGTATATATTGAATGAAAACTGTTTACAACAAGAAAGTAGATAACAAGTGTGTCAACATTTTAGGATCAAGTGCATCAGGATTCAAACAAAACCCCAAAGTGAATATTAAGGTATTTTTTTCCATTAAGAATATGGAAGTGCTGTATTTGAATGTTATATGAAGGTCATGCTGATCCAGCAATATTTTAAACGATCATGATAAAATTATTCCAGGATATTAAAATGTAGAGCAAAGTACATATCTTGAGGTTATATCACTGGGTACATGTGGCATACAATTAACCTATTGAACACTATCTATAAGCATATGCACAAGGAAGATACATACTACAGAAAGCAGCTCTTTAATTTGTCTGCAAAGGTATAAGAAGATCCAGGGATCTTATTTCAAGGTGAAATGAAATAAATTCAAGGTTGAATAGGAAAGTACATATTTCTAAAAGTAAAAGTAATTAATCTTTATAAAATCTTATCTAGGGAAGTTGTGGATTTTCACTGCCTGAAAACTTTAAATAAATCCAGTGTCTTACAAAAGGAGATGTTCTAGCTAAAAAAAGGAGATATGGGCTCATATGGATTATAATGGAGAAATTTCTATGGTATGTGAATATCAGAAGCTAGACAGAATGATTGTCAGGGTTCCTAGGACTCAAAGGCTATCAGCTTGTCTGCTAGTAACTTAATCAAGATTTATTTTCTAAAAAAGGAGAAAAAAACAGATTTTATCACTTTGTGTCTTAGTGTACAAGGTTTTAAAGCAACAGATGCTCAAGTTAGAGTGCTTTTGTAGGCAAATGTTCTGTATTAATAAAGTTAAGCGGTGACAGGTTGCTATTCTATTTTGAATTTGTGAACAAAGTGTCACCAAATACTTTGTGAGTTTCTCTTATGTGCATAAGAGTTTCAAGTTTTTATACTTTGAGTTAATGAATAAACTATCATTGATTATTTGGTTTGTTCTTCTGAGGTGGTCAATAACATCTTTAACAAATGTCAGAAGTCTTGCTATAATGCCAGGAGCTGATAAGTAATTTTTGCAATAAAATAATTACTATGATTTTGTGTTTAAATTACAGTGTTATAATTATGAATTCATTCTGCAGCACTACCCAGATTAATCAGGTTAAAATGGATTAATTAGATTAGGTTCTTATTGGGATAAAATGTCAAAAGTATTTCTGAGCTGTTTATGTTACTGGATGTTTCTGATTTTAAAATCAGACAACATCCAGGAGAACAACAACCAAATAAGAATGTAGAAGGGAAAATATGAGGAAATACTTTCCTAATACAAACAGTGTGTATGCATATATAATATAACACATGTATATAGGTCATACGAATATAATACACTATTTGAAAACTTTCTACTTAGTTTTTTTTTAAAAAGATGCACGGAAGAGCCCTTACCATTCCATTGAAAATTTCCCAAACAATTCAAAATAAATGAGAAGAACTGATGCACAAATTTCTTTGAATACAATAGAAAAACCTCCCATGACTCCCAGATTTCTTAGCAAAGGACAGTTTAAAGAATGATCAACAGATTTGAACACTTCAAAATATTGTTGAGTAATTGAAAGACAGGGAGAGGAGAAGCATATAGACAGAAACTTTTACCTTAGATTTGTAATTACTATGATTTTGTGTTTAAATTACAGTGTTATAATGAAAAATGGAACACAAAATATTCAGACTATATAAACTTAGAAAAAAGTTTTTGAATTTTACTGATTTTCAGGTTTGCTAGCAATAAAATCAAGACATTCTGCAACAAGTGCACAGGTATTTACTGTTTGACTAGAATATATTTGTTGCTAGTGGCTTTGGGCAGAGGCTAACATTGAAAAAAGCCAGATTTTAAGCTATACCAATGTCTTTGACCAGACAGTGTGTGATACAGTAATACGTAGTTTATCAGAGCACCAGGTACCAGGTACAAATTCCACATTTTTATTAAGCATTGTATTGCAAACATAATTAAGTATATGAAATATCAAATATAATTCTCATTGGGCTTTAGACCTTTTTTATAGGATAATAATGCATAAAGTATTCTGGGATTTATAATTTTTTCACAACTATTTGGTTATTTCAAAAAGATGTAATTGATCGGGAAACTCAAATTTTGACAGTTGCTAAAGGCAGGATCTCAGAAAGAGTTTAAGTACTTGAAGTGAAAGAGCAGCATATTTTGAAGTCTTAGTCTAAACCTGTGAGGTCCAGAGCTCCCACAGAGCTCTTTCTTATATTTGACAGGTCTGTAATCTGTAAGCACTTCAGTTCTTGACCCTAAAGTTGTCCAGATGCTTAAATTGCTGTTACCGCAGTTGTCAGAAGTGTCTCAATCCTGGTAGTTCAGCAATTCAGCCCTAACTCAGGGATCTAGAAACTAGGCACCTACTGCCTTCCTTCTTTGAGGGGTATGATCTGCTAAGCTTCCTCAGACTTACAGGTGACTGAGCATGCAGCAATAGCTGCTGCTTCCTTTTAAAGCATAGCTAGAGTATAGATCTCTCTTTTCACTTAGAAATTTGGTTATTTTAATATGACTGTGTGAATCCAGGTTAATTTTTTCCTGTCCTGAAAAAAAGAAACCCTAAAAAAAAATTCTTAATGCTTCTTATCTCTTTAGACTCACCAATTTCTTTTAGGCTCTATGAACCTCAGTGTATATGTTTGTGAACAAAAATGCTTGCCATCACAAATACTAAACCTATGTCTCTATAATGAGTTCCTGAATCAAAAGAGCTAGGGAAAAAAGGAGAAAATAAAAGAAAAGCAAGTTGACATGTAATCCATGCAGTTTTCCCTAAGGACAGAAGTTTTATATGTTTAATCCAATGATGATACAATATCAAATAAATCCAGGTAAGTTAGTAGGACCATATTGCATTCAGCCATGAGTTTGAAGGAACTCAGGTTGGAAATTGCTGAATTTCTAGTGAACTTGTGTAAACTATCTACTACAAAGAGCCACACTGTGAGAAGACTGTCAGGTTGACAGCATAACTTTCATCTACAAAAAAAGGACTTAAAAGGAAATGCTGGGAACTATGGGAACTGTGGGATGAGTCTGACTTCCATTCCTTGCAAAAAAATGATCTACAAAAAAGAATAACGTGATGAAGCACAGGTCTAGCCTCATTGTGTTAGGAGCCAGACAACACAGAATTCTAGGAGAGAATGACTAAGCAAGTGGGTAAAGGAGAGACAGAAGACATAATATGTATAGATTTGGAAAGTAAAATCTTTGAGCAGCTTCTGCACTAAAGGACATTAAAGAAATTTAGCTGCTACGAGTTTGGAGAAAAACTACTTTAATGACTTTATAGGATAGGAAGATAAAAGGTGAGCTACAACTTACTTTTAGATCCCTTTTCAGGGGGAAGAAGAGTTTGGATCTTCATAGATCAGTGATGGGTTCATTTTTATTCAATATTTTCACAGATGACCTTGAGACAGTGAATGTGTAATCAAATATTCAAGTTTGCAGGTGTTACAAGGGTCTTTCAGGCAGTTAAATGTAACACTGATGGTAAGAAACTTGAGGAGGACATCACAAAACAAATATTGAACAAAGAAATGCATGATACATTGTGTGAGTAAATAGGAGGTAATGCAACCTAAGTCATGCTTACAAAATGGTGAGCTTGGAAAAGGAATTGTGCACTTTGTTCTTAACAACAAGGAAAATATTGGGCATTATCAGGAAACATATTGAGACTAAGCCAGAAACCAACATTCTTTTTTCTCTGAAAAACATCAGTGCATTGTATACTTGATATACTTGATCTGCTGTTTTTCCAAAAAGGCTTCAAAAAGGCTATAATGTAGTCCAAAATGATGCAGAGAAGGCAGCTTCTTATGACTGTAGAAATGAAATATTGTTCCACAATAAAAGATTAAAATCATCATAGAATAGTTTACAGTGGAAGGGACCCTAAAACTTATCACATTTCAATCCCCATGCAATGTTCAGAGACACCTTCAACTAGACCAGGTGCCATCCAACCCAGCCTTGAATATTTTCTGAATATCCACTTCTACACTATCCACTATCTACAATTTTCTCCTCCTCAGAGCCGCTCTCAATCCATTCTCCATCCAGCCTGTACTTGTGCTTGGGACTGCCCTGACCCAGGTGCAGGATTTTGCACTTCGCTTTGTCATGAGTTTTGCGGACTCACCACTCAAGGTCCCTCTGGATGGCATCCTTTCCCTCCAGGGTGTTGACCACACCACACAGCTGGGTATCATTGGCAAGCTTGCTGAGCCTTTCCATCTGGGGAAGAAAAACCTGGATGGATAGAGATGATAAATATTGACAAAATTATGAAGGCAGTAGATAAAGCAATGATGCTGTTGTTATTCATCAAATACCACAGTACTAGAATAAAAAGACATTCACTGAAATTAGCAGGACTCCAGGGTGAGACAGATAAAAGAAAGTGCTGCCTTATACAGTGGTTAGTGAGTGGCACATGTTGCCACAGACTGTTGTAGAGATAAATAATAACAAAGAGGTTCAGAAATGGACTAATCAGGTTCCTAGGCAGCATATTGACAACCAGGTAGTGAAAACAGGGATGTACTCCCTGCAATTCCTAGCGTTAATGTTGGGAGAAGATGAGGAGAATAGATGGCAAATAGTGGAAGGTGTGCTTCCTGAATAGTACCTCCTGCTGTTGGAGAGAAAATACAGGGCTATGTTACTGTTTAGTAAGCTTCCATAGGATGACTAAAGCAGTGTGTCATCAAGGGAAAAGGGATCAAGGGAACCTGTGCCATCTCATTCTCCACAATCAATGAAGAATAGTGGAAATCTTGAGAGATTTTTATTAAAAAAGACAATCCCCTCCCCCCCCCAACAAACAAACAAACAAAAATCACCAAAAAGAAAATCCTGAAAAATCTGCCAGGCTAAATTTAAATTCTAAATAGGTACAACTCCCAGCTAATCTGAAGTAGATGGTTTAACTATAGTATACTTTTTCTATATATTTAATCAGCATGGGAAAAATAGTCTTAAGGAAAATTTCTTGTATTTTTACTTTTCTTTTGTCTGGGGATACATTTATATTAATTTTTAAGGAAAAATTCAGATTTGGAAGGACATCTCCAGCTCTCTTCTGAAGTCACGCCTATTTTTAACCCCACTAACTTAGTCATCTCTGTAATGTTTCCAATTTTTTCTTACTGATTATCTCCACGTGGAACTTATGTGTCTTCTTGATTTCATTCTAGACTCCTCACACCTAAATTTAAAGTTTGGGGTGTTTTTTGATAAGCCTCTTCTCCTACAACTCATTAACTTTTAAAGCATTACTTCCAATATATATGTGTGTATATATATATATATATATAAATATATCTCAACATTTACCTCTTGAAATTTCTTCTAACAGACTTAAAAATAAATTTCAAAATAAATGAATCGAAATTCACATTTTAGGTGCTAAAAAATACAATTTAATAGGAGGAATGGAGGCACTTTTTTGACATAGCAGTATAAAACATCTGTTTTTATGGCAAAAATTCTGATGTGCCTATGATTATTTGATGCCTAACTGTAGTCTGTTTTCAAAACATCTACTTTATCTGGAAGGATTTAATGAAGAAGGCAAAATTTTGGGTGAAGTCATACCAAAAAAGCTGAAGAAATATCATTTAACATGGTATCTTTGTTTCAACAAACTTACTATCATCTCTTACTGTCTCTGGGCTCACAGAATGAATCAGAGACTTAAATCAAGTAGACTTGAAGAGATTTGTTTTGAGAAGTCTTTTTTAATATCCGCATAAAGGAAGATAATGCAGGTACCCCTAAAACATCAGACAGTGGAAAGACTTAGGAAAATTTATTTTTTCAAAGGTGAGAACGCAAAACTTAATGGCTGTACACTGGGTATGAAAGGATGCAAAACCTTTTCCTTTCCGAGCCTTCTTAACAGCTTGGTTGCTTTCACTCATAGGGGCTCCAAGGTTGTCTGTGAAAAAGTTATCTTTCAGGGAATTAACTGCTCTGCAGAGAAATCCAAGTTTAAGTCTCCCTGCTACTAAAGGTCTCTTGAATGAAAAGAGAAATTGTTAAGTCAGCCTATATCCTCGCCATTTCTTGCACAAGGTCCACACAATCTCCCTACCATCTCTTCAGAATTAGAATCTTTTAAAACCACCAAAATTCTGTAAATGATTCCTGAAAAGGTAGCATATTGTTTTTTCTGTATAAGATACAGAGGCTATATTGGGAAAAAATCATAGATTAAATTTGTTGTTTTCACTGCAGAGGAAATATTCCTAGAGGAAATATTCATCACATATGAGAAAAAACGAATCAGAAGAAACACCTAACTAGAAGAAAAAACATGAACCCACACACTTCTTTAAGTAACATAAGCAGCAAAAGGAAGGCTAGGGTGAAGGTGTGCCTGCTGCTGAATGGGGTAGGGTATCTCTGGTGACACAGTATACAGGAAAGCTGAGTTACTGAATGCTGCCTTCTCCTCAGTCTTTACAAGCAGGACTGGAATTCAGAAGTCTAAGGGACCAGACATCATGGGGAAAGACTGGAGCAGGAAAGATGTATTCATGGTGGAAGAGGATAAGGTCAGACATTACTTAAGTACACTGCCCTTACATAAATCCATGAGCTCTGACTGGATGCATGCTTGAGTGCCGAGGGAGCTGGCTCATGTCATTGCAATGCCAGTATCAATAACCTTTGAACAATCATGGTAACAATCATGGTAACTTGAAATGGTGCCTGAGGACAGTAGGAAAGCCAATGGCACTTCTATCTTCAAGAAAGGCAAGAAAGAGGACATAGGGTACTGTGGTGAAATGACTGGCTTGATAGATGAGTGGACAGCAGTGAATGTTGTCTACCTTCAGCAAGATTTCTGACATTGTTTCCTATAATATCGTTGTAGAGAGGTTGATGAATTAGGGTCTAGAAGAGCAGATAGTGAAGGAGGTGGATTGAGCACTGAGCAGTACTGGCTGTAATATTTTTTAACATCTTTATTAATGATCTGGATGATGGTGTAAAGCAAGTTTGCTGATGATACAAAACTGGAGGAGTGACTGATTCACCAGAGGGCTGTGCTGCTATCCAGAGTGACCTTGGCAGGCTGACAGAAATCTTACTAAATTCAGCAGAGGTAAAAGCCAAGTTCTGCATCTGTCAAGGAAGAACTCCACGCACCAATATACAATGTGGGCTGAAAAGCATCTTTGCAGGGAAGAACCTTGTGGTCCTGGTGGATAGCAAGTTGAACATAAGCCAGCAGTGTGCCCTTGCAGCAAAGCAGGCTAATTGTTTCCTAGGCTGCATTAGGCGGCTGCATTGCCAGCAGGTTGAATGAGCTGATCCTACCTTTTTATCTAGTTTTTGTGAAACTACATGTAGAGTACTATGTTCAGTTCTGAGTTCACCAATAGAGGGGACAGAATACTGGAGAGAGTTCATTGAAGGGCCACTAAGATGGTTAAGAGGCTGGGGCATCTGTCACATGAGGAAAAGCTGAGAGAGCAGGGACTGTTTAGCCTGGAGAAGAGGATGCTCAGAGTGAATCTTGTCAATGCATATGAAAATCTGAAGAGTGAGTGTAAAGAAGACAGAGCCAGGCTTTTTTCAGTGCTGTCCCACAAAGCTACAAGAGGCAATGGTCACAAATGGAAATACATGAAATCCTGCTTAAACATGAAAAACAAATTACGGTAAGGGTGACAGAACTCTCAAACAGGTTGTCCATGGATGTTATGAAGGCATCCTCCTTGGAGATACTCAAAAGTTGTCTGGGCATAGCCTTGATCAACTGGTATTAGAGGCAGAGTATCCTGCATTCGATTTTGGATAAATGTAATAACTGATTACCTCTACCTCCATGATTTGTTTCCAAGCTCCTTGTAATGCAGTAGGAGTGGTAAAAAAAAAGGATATAAAATTATTATTAATGATAGCTTGATATTCACAATCAACCAGTTTGGGGATATGTTGGATAAAATATACTGTCATTCATTTTACCTTGAGTTTTACAAAGATTCAAGCCTTGGATCTTCTTTCTTTTAGTTTCACTCAAGTTTTCATCAATTTTGTATCCCTACTATGTACTGCACTAGGATCAATAGACAATCTGAAAAGTCTTTTGTATTTAATGCATACTGAGGGTATATTATATCCAGGAAAGGAAAGCCTATATCAGTACTTTGCAATGGTATTCAGCCTACTAGGAAATAACACAGATTTTGTGAAACAGTCTTCATAGAAGAAGCAAAATCCTAATTAAGCATAAATCCAAACATGCATAGTGTAAATTATTAAGGAAAAAAAAATTATTCCAAACAGAATTCCAAACTGCATTTTATCACTCTCCATCTTAGGAGGAGATTTTCTATATTGATCATAGATTAAACAGGTACAAAAGATTTACTTGTATACCCAGAAAGTTTCCTTATAGCCTCAATAGTTAGGCCCACTATCCGTGGAGTGTTTTGTACTTGAAACTGAAGGGACAATCAAAGAATTAAGATTATCAGTAGAAAGTCCAAGTTTAATTCTTGTCTCTATCAAAGACTTTTTGTGCAATGTGAAGAAATGCAATTGTTCTGAACTACAATACCTCATCTCTAATCTTCAGAGGAAAGAACATGTCTGCCTTGTCTACAAAGCCTTTGAAGCAGAGACTGTTTCCTTGAATGCATTTTCCAGCATAAAGTACAATGGAACCTCTGATTTGCGTGAGGGCCTTTCAGTGTTACTGTGATATGAACAATTAATAATTACTAACAGATATTTTGACTGCTTTCTTTATAAAGGCTAAGTCCATGAAAGAAAGCAAATTTTTCTCTATAAGTTGAAAAGAACTTCAGAGGTCAAATTTTAGCTATTACTCTAATGAAAAAATTAGATGCTTCTAAAGCTGTGAATAAGGAGTATAGTTTCATAAACTTTTCCTATTTCCTTTAAGCTTTTTTTTGCCCTTTAGCTGTACTGTGAAGATAGCACCAAACCCTCCCCAGAAACTCCAATCACCCTATTGTTTTACTAAATAAAAAAAGAGGAAGATTTATGAAAAATTTGGGGAGATACTTACGCTTTGACAAATATTAACTAGTGTCTATCAAGCATCATTGTTGTCAGCAACAGTGTTTTGCAGAAATTCAGTCAAATTAAGGTACACTGCATTTATTTTTATGTTGACAATGTTTTAGCACATAGACCTCACTTATTTTAAGCAAGAAGGAGACTTAATTTGAATTAATTCCAACAGTCTCACCATGACTAAAGAGTTCTTCCTGTCTGCAGATGGAATCAAGAATACGAAAAAACAAATTATTAGGATGATGTTTTATTTACAGTTCAGTGACTTGAAGGAAGGAAACTGCTGTCTCCAGTGATATTGCCTCTTGTCTTGTCAAGTTTTTATTTTCTCTTGAAATTCTTAGCTCACCAAAGAAATAAAAGGCAAAGGATTAAAACAAATTTATGTTCTGATACTTTCTAAACTGCTTTATTTTATACATATGTCTCAGAATTAGAAATAAAATTTGATGTATTTAATAATAATATAGGAATAAATCTCAAGAGAAGGATTTTAAAAGAATTAGAGTAAACTGCTTTAACATTTAACTGATTCTTATCTCCAGACTTGCTATACTGCATAGTGCCTCATATCAACAGTAGCTTTGGAAATGGATGACAGGAGGAATTTACAATCCCTTTCCCTAGGGATAAAGGAAGGAAGAAGCTGTGTCCTTTGAATATATACAGCAGCTAAATTTATGCTGAGTTAGCATTATTCCCTGAGTTTCTCCTGCAGTCCTGTGATATCTCACGATCCTTAATGGGAGAAGTAAAGCATTTGGCTGTTTCCATGGATGTTAAAGGAAAGGAAAATTAGAAATAAAGATTAAAACCAGGACCAGCTTATTAGAAGAAATGACCCTGAGCCCTCCTATCCTTCTTATCATTAAAGTCTTATTATTTTGTCTTTTGGCTCCTTGCTTTCAGAATTCTGACTGTTTCTCTGGATGTACTGTTATCTGTTTTAAAACCTTTAGCATTTCTGCTAAATTAGGGAGTGTAGGATATCTCTACTTCACATCTTTCCACATGCACACACTTTCTCCAACGCTCTTTTATGTTTTCCAACCATTCCCATTAATGGTAATTGCTAGTTCAGTTTTCGTTCCTTAAACTCAAATGCTTGCTGAGAGAAGCATGCTTTAAATGTCAGCACTTTTCCTTGACTCAGTCTCATTTTCTTATGCTGTTTGCCAGTTCTGCTTATATGAGAATTGCTGCATCTAATGCTCTAAAGCTCTCTTAACCAGATCCTCATCGAATGTAAATTTACTCAACATCATTGGAAGCATTGGAGCTGAAAAACTGTCTTTCTATGCTTCTTACCCTTCAGAGTGTAAT
>WEIV01012678.1:14888-34731 GCA_013390005.1 Calyptomena viridis | reverse complement strand
CTTCTCCATGATAAACAGTCACAATTCTCTCAGCTTTTTCTCATAAAACAGATAGTCCAGACCCTTAAATCATCTTAGTAGCGTCTCACTGGACTGTGTTCAGTATCTCCATGTCTCCCTTGTACTGAGGAGCCCAGACTAGACACAGGACTCCATGTATGTCCTTACTAATGCTGAATAAAGAGAGGAAGGATCACATCCCTTAACCTACTGGCAACATCCTCCTAATGCAGTGCAGGAAGCTATCACACTGCTTGTTGTCCATCAGCATCATCCTCCAGACACCTGATCCCTATATTTATTTTTCCATGGGGTTTTTCCCTTTAAGGTGTGGGACTTGGCCTTTTCCTTTGTTGAAGTTCATAAGATCCCTGTCAGCCCATTTCCCCAACTTCTTGAGGTTCCTCTAAATGACTGCATAGCATTTTAGTATATCAGGTACCCCTCCCAGTCTTGTGTAATTTAAAAAATTGTTGAGGGTACATTTTGTCCCATCGTCAATATCATCAATAAAGATGATAAACAATGTTGCCCCAGTATTGACCCAATACCAATGAGTATGTCACGAGTGGCTGACCTCCAGCTGGACTTCATGTTCTGATAAGCCTTCAAACCTAGCAGTTTAGCCAGTTTTCAACTCATCTTACTGTTCATTTTTCAAGCACATATTTCATCAGTCAGTCCATGAAAATATCATAGCAAACTAAAGTCAAGACAAACAATGGCTGCTCTCTCCTTGGCCACTCAGCTAGTCATTTCACAGTGGTCAGGCCCCTGGTAAATCAATGTTGACTTAGTCACCTGTCTTTCATAAGCAAATGGCTTCCAGATTTGGTTGTTCTGTCATCTTCCAAGGGTTTGAGGTAAGGCTGATCTCTTTGAGATTTTCCAAGACTTCATTCTATTCTTCAAAATATGAGTGACATTTTCTTTCTGCCAGCCCTTAGGGATCCCCCTCTCTCTCCTAGTTGGCATGGCCCTTCAAAGATAACCAGAAGTGGCCTTTCAGTGACATTAATCAGCTTCCTCAGTGTTTCTCTACTGAGGGTAAGCTTTCCTTGCTCCAGATTTTCCTATTGTTTTCAGGACCCTGACATTCCTGCAGGCAAATCTTCCCATTGATGACTGAGACAAAGAAGGCATGGAGTACCTCAGCTTTTATAATGTGCTTTGTTAGCAGGTCCCCTGGTCCATGCAGAAGTGGGTCCACATTTCCCTTCATCCTCTTTTTGCTTCTGATGTATCTGTAGAAACCTTTGTTTTCACTCTTCACATTCCTCTCCAGATTCAGCTCCATGTGGTCTTTTGTTCTCATGTACCTGTGTGACCATGCAGTCAGTGTCTCTATATTTCGCTTGGGTGATCTGAACTTTCTTCCATATCTTGTGTACTTCCTTTTGATATCTGATCTTATCAGCTGAGTCAGAAGCTCCTTGCTAATCTGAGCAGGTCTTCTGCCACCTTTGCTTGATTTTCTGCAGTCTGATATTGAGTGTTCTGGATCTTGTAAAAGTCAATCCACAGAAATCAAACCACTCTTCAGGACCCCTGTTTTCTCCTGGACAGTTGCTGGTGGTATTCTTTCAAGCAGATCCCTGAAGTGTCAAACATCATCTTCCCTGCCTGGAGAAGCACATATTCTGTAGCTACTCCTGTAGGCTAATCTCATCCATTCTCTTTTATCAGGTCTATATTTAAAATAATAAATACTAATAAACTAATTATGCAACTAATTATAACACATTGATTTATACCACTGCTGTTGATAAAATTTTAACTGAATTTTAAATATAAAGCCTCAAAAATCCCCAAATCTCCCTGTGTCTAGTTTCTGCTCTGTAAAATAATTGAAAACAGTGATCATTATTTCCGTGCTACAAACAGACACAGATAGGTATGAGATTGAAGCTGTGTTGTGTTGAGCATGCTATAAGCACATGTTAAAAGAGAACGTGTAGCTCAAACATTATAAATTCTTAATATAAGCCAACAGGGCACAAATAGTTAAAGGGTCTTGTCTGCATTTTTCCAAGATGAGAGCAAGTTATATTCAGGTTAGAATCCAGCTTTCCAGGTTGCCAAGTTGTCACTGTATTCAGTAAATCATGTTTCCACTCGTGTTTCCTGTGCTAACATTTTTTCCATTGAGTTCTAAATGCCACAGGTGGCAACATTTATACCTTTTATTGTTTCCTGTTTGTTCTATTGCTTGGTAGAACTCACTGACAACAAAGTCTTTAGAGACCCTTTTTTTTTTACTTTCTTGAACTGATTCCATAGTGCTTCATTATATCTTCTTTTATCATTCTCCATAATTTTTCCCCATCTTTTGCACCTTCTCATACTTTAGTTGGTGCCTTGTCACATAAAAGGCAGGGTAAAAGAGGGGTTTTCACCCAACCCTTATTAATTTATTAAGTCACCCAACCCTTATTAATTTACTTTTGGCTGTCAGTATCCATGGAAAACTGAAACCCTTCTGCCCAGTCTGTTAGTGTCCTATAATGGGACCCTTTGCCTAAGTAATGTGCAAGATTGGGAACAACGGGTAATTCAATTAATCTTTTTAAGGAACTGCCACTTAACAGCAATAGGGAAGAACTCTCAGCAGGTCTCTCCACATGTTATTCCGCCACTGACTAAACTGTCAGCACCTCTATAAAGGATTCACTCTAACAGTTTATGAAATAACACTTTTTATTAATACAAATTGTGAGAAGTGAACAAAGTGTAGTCAGTGATAGGGTCTAGCTACAAAAACTCACGTAAAACCATGTAATAACAGTATAAGGCAAAGCATAAGAACAAGTTCTGAAGGAAAACAGTCTACTAAAAATATTATGAAGCAAAAGCAAGTTCTATTCTCTAAAGCAAGCATTTAGCACACACATAGGTTGCTGCTTACCCATACAGGCATCCCTATATGGGGAGGAGAAGAGATGTTCAGCCCACTGACTGCCCCAGGAGTATGGTGGAAAACCTTCTGCCCAGTTTCTCCCCATTTCCAATCTCTTTTACACTATTATTTTTGTTTTAGCTGGAGGTTTGAGTTACTATGGTCAAACTGGAAAATTTAAGATGGTGTGATAAGCATCTTTTGTTTTTTGATGGATATCTGACACAGGTCAAAAGGGTTACCATGTTCCCATGCTGCAGCATGTTTGCAAAGAAAGGCCATGGTGTCTCCACACCATTCATCCTTTGGTGTATCTTGCTATAACAGGTGCTTATCAGTGTTTAAGGAACTGTTTGGGTCAAGTTGACCCGGTCCTATCCAGCAGTTGGAGTCTTTCCCTTATAAGGAAGTGGCAGCTGGAGTATATCTTCCTTGTTTTTCTGGGAAGTAGCAACTCAGGAGCAGCAGCTGCTTTTTTATCTTTTTAATTCTTCTTTTCTAATTTTTTAACCCTATCCANATAATTTTTCCCCATCTTTTGCACCTTCTCATACTTTAGTTGGTGCCTTGTCACATAAAAGGCAGGGTAAAAGAGGGGTTTTCACCCAACCCTTATTAATTTATTAAGTCACCCAACCCTTATTAATTTACTTTTGGCTGTCAGTATCCATGGAAAACTGAAACCCTTCTGTCCAGTCTGTTAGTGTCCTATAATGGGACCCTTTGCCTAAGTAATGTGCAAGATTGGGAACAACGGGTAATTCAATTAATCTTTTTAAGGAACTGCCACTTAACAGCAATAGGGAAGAACTCTCAGCAGGTCTCTCCACATGTTATTCCGCCACTGACTAAACTGTCAGCACCTCTATAAAGGATTCACTCTAACAGTTTATGAAATAACACTTTTTATTAATACAAATTGTGAGAAGTGAACAAAGTGTAGTCAGTGATAGGGTCTAGCTACAAAAACTCACGTAAAACCATGTAATAACAGTATAAGGCAAAGCATAAGAACAAGTTCTGAAGGAAAACAGTCTACTAAAAATATTATGAAGCAAAAGCAAGTTCTATTCTCTAAAGCAAGCATTTAGCACACACATAGGTTGCTGCTTACCCATACAGGCATCCCTATATGGGGAGGAGAAGAGATGTTCAGCCCACTGACTGCCCCAGGAGTATGGTGGAAAACCTTCTGCCCAGTTTCTCCCCATTTCCAATCTCTTTTACACTATTATTTTTGTTTTAGCTGGAGGTTTGAGTTACTATGGTCAAACTGGAAAATTTAAGATGGTGTGATAAGCATCTTTTGTTTTTTGATGGATATCTGACACAGGTCAAAAGGGTTACCATGTTCCCATGCTGCAGCATGTTTGCAAAGAAAGGCCATGGTGTCTTCACACCATTCATCCTTCGGTGTATCTTGCTATAACAGGTGCTTATCAGTGTTTAAGGAACTGTTTGGGTCAAGTTGACCCGATCCTATCCAGCAGTTGGAGTCTTTCCCTTATAAGGAAGTGGCAGCTGGAGTATATCTTCCTTGTTTTTCTGGGAAGTAGCAACTCAGGAGCAGCAGCTGCTTTTTTATCTTTTTAATTCTTCTTTTCTAACTTTTTAACCCTATCCATTACTCTACATGCCTTCTCAAACTACTCAAACAGGTGAAGCATAAGTATTACTTTAAAATTCAGTTCTGTGTTTTCCATGGTCTACAAATTCCATAAATTGTGAACCATAATTTCTTTTGGGATAGAAGAACTATTTTAAATTTGTGCTTTATGAAAGCATAACAACAGTTGAATTGGCTATAGTTTATTAATGAAATTTGTAAAAACCTCCTATACCACTGATCTAATCCTACTCAGAGTGTTCTCACATTTTCTTCCAAATTTTAAGTGTTCTTCCTTCTTTCCTCTGAGCAACAAAGTGGTGTAAGAAAGCCTTTATGTATCCTTTAGTGACATATTAAAACCCTATTGAGATGTAAAAAAATACGGATTGCTTCAAAACCTTCCTAGTTTGTTATTTGTTCTCAAATGTTTTGGCACTAGCAGTAAAAACCATCATGCCTCTTTGTCAAAGTTTCTGTCTTCACACCAAGGAGGCAATATAACATTCTGGTGTTTTGATCAAGGGGTTGGTAGCTTCCTAAGATAATATGGCAGATTTTGCACCTTTCCACTTGTGGATGTTCTTAATTGGTGACTTCATTGTTCTTTGTCCACAATCATGGCTAATCAAGTTGTGACAATCTCCAAGCTATCCCTTCTCATTACTACACTTTTCTATCTGTATTTAGAACATATACGAGTTCTGTGGTATGTGATGTGATCAGCTTTTATGGCCCTCAGATTTCAGTCTTAGTTTCTATCAATATTTCCATATGCTGTTATCTTCTCAAGAAAAAACAAGAGAGATTTCTACTGTACAAGTCTGTAATTCTGGCACTACACAATAAGGTCGGTATTTTCACAATAATCAGGTTAGCCTGTCTTGCTCTTGTGTCTATGCAATTTTTTACCTTGCAGAATAGTTCAGTGTTTTCTAGCAAAGTTAACTAAATCTTGATTTTGCAAAATTTCTCTATGAGATGAGTTTCCTAAGCCTGTTTTTTAGCCTTGCTAACACCACAATATTTTTTTTTATTTTTACTTCATTACCCTCATCTTTTCCTTAAATAGAATTTAAAAACAAAATGGCTTCAACTAAGCCTGAAGAACTAGCAATATTTGTCTTCATATGATGACAGCAACATAATTTATTGGTTATACATTATTGCATTTAGGTAGTATTTAATAATTAGGTTTTGTGGGTTTAAAACCTCTTATGCAATTGTAAATATATGACAAAAAATTGTTATGGTCCTAAAGTCTTTTCTTCAGTTACACTGTAGCTTGCTATTTTGTGTTGTCCCTAATGATTTATATCATATTTAATAAGGAAAACTTAGTAATTTTTCTTTATTTTTGACAGAAATGACATATGAAGCTGACCTATTTCACATTAGTAAGTATTCTTTCCCATTTTCTGACCAAGATAGTAGGCACAAATCTAAAAAAATTGTATTTAGTATCGGTCTGACATACTGACTCTGCTATAAAACTAAATAACACAGTTTGAGTAGATTGTTGTTTTCACAGATATGTTAGAGATACTATATATATTACTGGGGGAGATGGGAAGGATACATAAAGTTGTGATGCATCCTTTATTGACTGACTATGAAATAGTGCATTCCAGGATGACTACCTTAACATTTGCAAAGGTGAAGTAAAACATACCATTGATTTAGACATTTAAATTTTTATTTTTATTAGTAGGAGAAGAGTATATTTTCCAAGTTCTAATGGAAAGTGGGTCTGTATCATTTCAATTCTAGTTACAATTATTACTATTCCAATGCATTGCTATTGCGCTACTTAGAATTTTAACTATTACTTTCCATGAAAACAGATTTATTTGAAACCGCTGCCTTCAGTAAGAAGGCAAAATATTTTAAAGCCATGAAATATTTTATTTTTAATAATGTTTTATTTTTTTCAATAAAAGATTATTCTGTCTTTTCTGAAGGGAATCCAGTCAATTTTTTACTGGCATTTTCATATCAGGATATTGCAAAGATTGTGCCAAGAGCTGAAGGCAAAAGCCATGGCCTACTGGTGAATAGACCATATCAGAGACAAAGCAGGGTAAATCAATGAGTGTCTTCTGACTTTCTTTCCAGTCTTATCTAAAACTGAACCTAAATTTTAGTTATCGTTACCCTCTAACCATGATGGAGCTGTTAGAATTTAGTTCGAAAATACTCTCTGCTGAGATTCTTGTAACTGCTTTCTTAGAGCAGTGAAAAGAAAAAAATGTTAAAGAATGTTAAAGAAAAAAATTAGTGTTCCATGAACTACATCTGGGCACTGGATGATCTAAGGTGTATTCCTGCCTCTGAATGTCTGACTGTGCTTAACAACTCATATAACCACTTTAATTATAAGCTATTACCTATTTTATTTACTTTAAGTGAAAAATAATTGAATCATGGACTGTTGGTAATGTGTTTTCTCAATGTCTTTAAATACTAATAGTAATAGTTTTGGTTGAGATTTCTCTCCCCCATTCCAAAGAAATAATCACAAGAACTGCTCCTTTGGAGCAGTTTGTGTTGTATTTCATATATGAAAACTAAAGCAGTGTTCATATCAACTTCGATTATGGGTTAAAGAAACTATTATNGGGGGGGGAAAGGATTTTTTTAATACTTCTCAGGAGTACCCAGAACATAACTGAAAGTTTGCTATTGATGGAGATACCTTGGTGACATGAATGACCAATGGCTTCAGCTAACCCACAATTCCTTCTGGCTGTTTCCTATGAGAGATTAATAGAGAAACCTAACTCAGTCTAGTGAGCAATAGTGAATGATTAATTTCTGAGGGAAAGAAAAATTATGTAATCCTTATTTCCTTATATAGGCAGGGAAAATGAAAATTAATACAATTTTTGGAGGTGTAGTTGTAGAATGGAAATGTGTGCACTTTAAATCTTCCCTATGTTGGCTGGTTATTCCACTTTTTTTTTGCTATTTGTACTTTCTGAATTGGTTAAAAAGTAATGATCAGCAAACATAACGAACAAATTGCACTTCCCTCAGCTGAACTGTATGGAAGACTCCAGAGACAATCCAAACAAGCCTGGAATGGTCCCAGAGGACCCTAGAAATTTGGTTGGCCTTTTTAAGACTGTCTTCTCTGGGGAACAAATCCCTGCAGCTGCTTTTAAAAGTTGAGGGTTAAAAGCATTTTTGTTGCTGAGAATGCACATTGAAGCACATGTAATGCTTTAATGTGCATTTTAAAGTGAAAATACAATACAGCTTTTCAGAACCTTTGAAAAGAATCACAGACTTGCTTCTGAGTTTGAATGAAAGGTACTTTCAGGCAGACCTGACTGACACTCCGAATATCTCTTCTGGAAAAAATTTTGATATTTCAAGATGTTTCCATTTTGAATGAGAGTAAATTAAAAAACTTCCATTTTCCCTTCACTGGAAAAATAACTGTGGAAGAATGGAAATGCTTTGTTCTGGTTTTGAGCATTTTATTGTGCTTGTTTTTTTGTAAAAGAAATTTGCTAATTTCTACACTTAAAAGACTATTCCTTGGGTTGTTGCTAGCTATTAGAAGAAGCCAAGGAATTCCCAGGATCAAAAGTAATCAATTATCATAGAGAAAATACTCTGAAAATGAAGAATTAGAAATGGATGATAAAGTTTGGATTTTGTTTAGTGTCACAGTGGAAAGGGAAAAAAATATATTATCAACACATTTCCTGGTATTAAATATTTTCCAAAAAGGACAATGGAGTTCTGGGAGACTATGGAGAATAGGTAAGCTGTCTCTTCAGTGATGCCTTTCTTTACTATGCAATTGATCTTGCCTCACTGAATACTTAGAGGCAACTTTTGATTGATTTCATTCCACAGGGAAGATTTCAGTAGCATGTGCTGCTGGAAGCTATGAGACTTCTTTTTTTAGCATCCACTCTGAAACTCACATGCATGAATATCCTCTACCGACCAACCTGTCTCCCTCAACCACTCCCTCGGAGTCCACTGTCACTTCATTGAAGCTTCACATATCAAAGCTGTTTTTACCTTTGATATATTGCTGTAGATAGCAAGGAGATCTGCTGACTAAGGTGGCAATGAAGGCAAAAGGGAGCTTTTTCGCTACCTACTCCATAAGACTCCTGCAACATAGCTACAGATGTTATAGGTCTGGAATGGAGATGTGGGAAGGATGGAGGCAAAGTCTCAGGAGGTTTGGGCCAGTAGGGTAGGACTTAATAGAAAAAAGGCTATAGCTGCAAATACAGTGATATCAGAATAGAATTAGTACTGAAGAAAGTTACCTGTAAAACTGTGATAATACTATTTGCTGACATGTTTCCATTCACTATTTAGTTTCAGTGAAGATCTTTGCCATTCCTTCTTGAACCATGGCTTATCTTCAACAAGTGAACGACACCTGAGATTACAGAATCACAGAATGCTGAGTTGGAAGGGACCCACAAGGATCATTGAGTCCAACCCTAAGCCCTGCACAGGACCATCCCCAAGAGTAATATCATGTGCCTGAGAGTATAATCCAAACACTTCTTGAACTCTGTCAAGAACTGTCATCCTGAATTTGATGCTGTGACCGCTTCCCTGGGAAGGTTGTTTCAGTACTCAACAACCCTCTGGGTGAAGAACCTTTTTCTAACATCTAACTGTACTGGGTTTCTGTGGCCAGGTTTCGGTAGTGGGGGGCCACAGAGGAAGCTTCTGTGAGAAGATGCCAGAAGTTCCCCCCATATCTGGCAGAGCTGATGCCAGCTGGCTCCAGGCTGGACCTGCCACTCGCCATGGCTGGGCCAGTCAGGAGGATAATAATGCCTCCATGATAACATATTTAAGAAGGAAAGAAAGAATGCAGATGAAGATGGGAGCCAGAGAAGAACAGAGTGAGAACATGTGAACAACAATGCAGACACCAAGGTCAGTGCAGAAGGAGGGGCAGGAGATGCTCCAGACCCCGGAGCTGAGGTTCCCCTGCAGCCCGTGGTGAAGACCATGGTGGAGCAGCTGTGCCCCTGCAGCCCATGGAGGACCACAAGGGTGCAGAGATTCACCTGCAGCCCACAGAGGAGAGCCACACTGGAGCAGGTGGATGCCCAGAGGGGGCCGTGACCCAATGGGAGGCCCATGTTGGAGCAGGGTCCTGGCAGGGATCTGCTGACCCATGGGGAGAGGAGCCCACACTGGAGCAGGATTTCCTGGTAGGATCTGTGGCCTGTGGGGGACCCATGCTGGAGCAGCCTGTGCCTGAAGCACTGCATCCTATGGAAAAGTGACCCATGTGGCAGCAGTTTTGTGAAGAACTGTTGCCTGTGGGATGGACTCACACTGGAGAAGTTCGTGAAGGACTGTCTCCTGTGGGAGACATCCCACAGGAAGCAGGGGAAGGACTCTTCTCTCTGAGCAGTGGCAGAAACAACAACTGACTGTAACCCTCATTTCCCGTCTCTTACTCTGCTGGAGGGGGAGGATGTAGAACTTGGAAGGAGGGGGGGTGAGGTGAAGGTGCCTTTAAGATTTATTTTACTTCTCATTCTCAAGCTCTGACTCTGTTAGTAATAAATTTACTCAATATCCCTACGTGGAGTCTGTTTTTGCCTGTGATGGCGATCAGTAAGGGATCTCTTATGGTCCTTATCTCAACTCATAAAACCCTTTGTTATATTTTCTCTCCTCTGTCCAGTTTCAGAGGGGAGTGAGAGAGTGCCTTTGGTGAATACCTGGTGTCTAGCCAGGGTCAAACCACTGCATCAAACTAAACCTCCCCTGACACAACATCAGGCCATTCCCTCAGGTTCTATCACTGGTCACCACAGAGAAGAGATCAATGTCTCTTCCTTCACTTCCTCTCACAAGGAAGTCGTAGACTGTGGTGAGGTCTCCTCTCAATCTTCTCTTCTCCAGGCTGAACAAACCAAATGACTTCATGAATAGTGCTAAGAAGCAACTTGATCCCAAAATGACTCTTCTGTGAAATTGGAGCCGCGCTCATAAAATTCTAGACATCCTATTTTCTGGCATGTGCTTTAATGAGTGAGCAAAGGTGAAAAATAGTCGTTTGTTCTTTACTTGATATAAATGGTGTCAAAAATTTTTAATCCTCTATAGCTCAACTGTGTGTCCTGAGCCAAATGCCCATCCAGACACTTGATCTTTATTTATCTTTTTTCTTTCTCTAGACAGTACCTCACTAATCATGAGTGTCTTGGTTTTAGCTGGGATAGAGTTAATTTTCTTCATAGAAGCTGGTAAAATGCTCTGTGTTATTGATTTACTAGGAGAATAATATTGATGGTTTAAAACACTGATGTTTTAATTTTTGCTAAATAGTGTTTGCTCTAAGTCAAGGATGTTTCAGTTTCCATGCTCTGCCGATAAACAGGTGCACAAGAATATGGGAGGGAGCATTGGCCAGCTGATCCAAACTGGCCAAGGAGATACTCTATACCATAGAACGCCTTGCCCTGTATATAAACTTCTGAGAGCCACCACTCGCTGCTCAGGGACAGGCTGGGCATTAGTCACTGCGTGGTGAGCAACTATATTGTGCATAACTTGCCTTTCCTGGGTTTTAGTTCTCTCCCTTCGTTGTCTCTCTTTTCATTGCTATTTTATTATTGCTATCTATTATTTTAATTAATTAATTAAATTTAATTTTTTTCAATTATTAAACTGTTCTTATCCCAAACCTCGGGTTTTATCTCATTTTTTCCTATTCACCTCCCCATCCCACAAGAGATGTGGGGTGGGCTGTGAGCAAGTGGCTGCATGGTACTTTATGGCCAACTGAGGTTAAACCATGGCAATAGAAAAGTGATGAATTATCCCAAAAAGACATTTATATCCCTTTTGTGAGGCTACTGAAGAGACTTTCATTTAGGTTCTCTTGTATATCCCTCTTGATTAGTACCTGTCTTTGTATTGTACAGTTTTATCACACAGGTTCTCTGAAACATTTTGTCTGTTTTGCATTCCTCCCATAGCTTGCCTGAACATAGATCAACAGCCTGAAATGCCCCATTCAGTTCTATAAAGTAGCAGCATTCTAGGAAAAACTTAAAATAATGTATTTTGTAACATGTAAGAGCTTTGAATTCTCTTCTAAGAGAAAATGGGGTATATGACCATTATAAGTCTATTTCTGAAGCAGTAATCATAGTTAATGATGCAAATAATAACTTCTTTTCACCAAAATGGTGAGTGCAGTACTAGCAGGTGTAATGTATTGCTCCTTAGAGAGTGAAGTACTACCGAGTACAATGATCTATTCATCTAGCCATATTCTCTGTATTGTAGGCATATCAAATTTCAAATATATTTTGGTGGGACTTTGATGGTAATTGTCCACTGAATTTAGCTGTGAAAAAATAAAACATGGCATCAGGTCTTACCTAATTGTTCTCCTCCCTGCATAGTCAATGGTTGCAGAAAGCCATCTACCAAACCAAACTCTTCCCCCAAGCCTTTGGAGTGACTGAAGGGAGCCTATACAATTACTGTAGTTATATATCTGATTTATACATGCTAAATATTTGGTAAAATATTCCAGCTCTATGCTGTGATGATACAGACTTGTCTCCTTTTCTATTTCATGTGTACCTTATATACCAAAGTGAGATTCAGGGGAGCATTTTCTTCCCATTTAGTAATAGATACATTGGATTTAAATCGTAATTTACTGTAACACTGGCTGTAGTGTGGGCTTTTCTGAAGGATACTGTGCTCTTCAGAAGCACCTGCTGTGAAGCAGGACCTCTGTGGACTGTTGTCTCTTCAAGAGGTGTAGGGGCTCTGTCATGGGTTCTTTGTGAGCTTCAGTCCCTCTAGGAGAGGATTGCATGTGTTTGCTTCACCATGGAGCACCTGACCTCCTCCTTTGACCTCAGTGTTTCCTCATTTGTCTGTCTTTGTTCCCATTTTCTGACCTTACTTAAATATATTTTCACAGAGCCACCATCAGCTTGGCTAATGGGCTCAGCTTTGGCGTATGGTGGATCTGCTGTGGAACTGGTCTGACCTGGCTATGTCTGGCACAGGGCAGGTCCTGATCTCACAGAAGCCACCCCTGCAGCCTGAATTGTACCAAAACCTTGCTGTCTACACCCAACACACTAACTAAGGGCACAAATCAGTTGCATGAGCATCTGTATCTTCTGCCATATCCTAAGGTACCCTGTATGAATATGGAGACACAACAGCATATGGCACATAACTTACAGGAGATCCACTAAAGCAGCAGCTGAAGGTCAGGGCACTAGATGCCCATGTGTAGACAACCAAATTGTACTCCTGAAGTCCTTGACCAGAACATTTAAACATCCTTTTACTAATTTTCAGAAATCATATGTTCTAACATTTAATCGAACATTTATAAATTTCTGATATTTCTAGCCTAGGAAGATGCAAAGTAATGCAAGTTTTTTACATTATATGAGACTTTGGTTAAAGAGAATAGAAAAATACCTTTATGCTAAAAAGCAAAATGTTAGGCTGTAAGTATGTTACTAAGAGTTCCTCAAAGCTTGGTTCAGAAGAGATGCCATTTAATATATTCATTTACTACCCTGGCATAAAAAGCAAAAATGTTTTAATGAAATTTGCTGGTGGCATAAAGGTGAGAGGAACCATAAATACAAAGCAGCACTTGAATATTGTGCAGAGTTAAGAGACCTTGAGGACCAGAGTAATAGAGTTGTAATAAGATTTAAGAGTACAAAATAAAAGGTCACAGAATTTGGCCTTTTCATCTTACCCATCATTACCTGTCTCAGACTTAGAGGCCTACTTTAAGTTGTTCACCTGGCCTCCTTTAATAATCATAGAGAAATGCCTCTACAAGGACAATTCTATGCTAAAGTAGTTATTTAAGATGTGTAGATTTTACTGGCTTTTAGAGGTGCCCTTCTAACTGCTTTGCTTTTGGAAGAAAACTAGATGTCTGCTTAGACTAGATCCCCATGAATCCCAGCTTCAGGCTTAGTGTGAATGCTTGTTATATGCTTGTAATTCTTCAATTGGAAAGAGAAAATCTGTTAACAACAGCCATATCATGAGGAGCCATCAACAGAATGCATCTGCAGGAAATGCAAGTATGATTTTTGGATACATCAAGTTTAATATTTCTGTGAAACAATAGGAAATGACGAATATCCCTGTACAAATTCCTTATGAAATATCTTCTAGGACCTTTACCATTACAGTTCAAGAAATAGAAATTAAGTGGAAAAGATACAAATATTAATGAGGGATAATAATTTTACAAGATGAACCTACATGAATATTTTTAATGCAATAGATTGGAGATTGGAGATACATGAATTTTTGCTGATCTGAAGCAATATATGCACCAAGCATGACTGTTCCATGTGACATAGCACCTATAACAAGTCAGGTTAAAAATCATAAAATGTATATTAGTTCTAGACTATGCCTCACAGCAAGGCTTGCTTGGCTTGGGCAAAACATGCCACCAGCTGAGGTGACTCTCTTGTTTCTATGATAGGCATGGCAGTAGCCACTGACAGCATGTAGACAGCAGCCAAGAGTGGCCATTGCAGTCTCCATTGTATGGCCGAACTGCTGAATCAAAATATGCTGGGTTAGATTAGCCTTGTGCAAAGAAGATTGAGTTTGTAAATATGTTTTCAAGCAGCTAAACATTTTGGGTACTCAGCTCCTGTAGGTGTTCTTTAAAACAGTTTAATTTCCATAATCTTGAAAATTTCCATTTTCCTTCAGAAAATGTTATACTTGCAGAATCTTCTAATTATTTCAAAAACTTTCAGATTATTTCTGCCTGTCTAATTCACTAGAATCTTCCATCTCATGATTTTATTACAGTATTAAAAATATAAGAAGTGTTACTTTGAATATTACTTGAGAAGGGAACGATAAAATACACAGACTGTAAAAGTCCCAGGACAAAGTAAATCACTCCCTTAGCTGGAAATAAAAATAGCTAAGACTTGGAAGGTGTCTTCTGATTTACAGTCACCATAGGTCTAACCCATATTTATTGCCAAAACACTGTGCTGTAATCAGGAAAAATATATGAGAGAGAACATTTGTCTGGCTGACAAAAGCATGTTTCCTTAGAAAAGCTGTTTAACTCATAAGTTCAGGTAGCTTGACATTTTTTGCATTTGCATGTTTCTAGTAACCCATGGACGATATCTGAAACTTAAATAGGACCTGAAAGTTGAAGTGCTCTTAAAATAGATCAGATTTATAGCAGAGGTGGGAAATGAACAGTGCTGCTAACTAAGAGGAATATCTATTTGCCTCTGTTTTGTATTAAGATTGAATTTGTAGATTGAGGAGAAATAATAATGTGTCTTGGAAATGTATTATTTTGATGAATGCCATCTACTGGAAAAGAGCCAGTTGTATTTGCTTTCTTTCTGTTTGTTGTCAGCATCTCAACACTTGACATGAACTCTGCCACGGCAAACTGCTGGAGTAAGTTATTTCTACTCTGTAACGAATACTTCTATCACATGTTATTATTGAAAATAACAGGTCTCAAATGTGTACGGTATACAATTTTTCACCAAAATATAGATTTTTTTAGCATTAGAATGAGCATGAACACCTCTCTAGCACTATTTTAACCATAAAGGACTGAAGATAAAATTCTCTTTATAAAAACTAGACAAATTTTGCCTATATGTGTACATACAGTTTACAACCTGATGTTTTGAAAGAAGTGGGAAAAAATTTCCAATAAATAATAAAGATTTTAAAGGATTAAATTATCTGATAATTTAGTCAAGCAAAATGAATAAACACATGCAAAAGAACAATTAACATTAAGTTAATGAAAATGTGAAAATGTAAAAATGTAAAACTTGGATTTAGTATGGCTTACTATGTTTAATTGTCTAGACCAAAAACAAAAAAAGAAAATGAGTTAAAAATTTGTATAAGTTTATGAAAATAGATTGTGTGTGAGTTTGAATGAAAAATTATGGGTTAAGACAACTCCTTTTTCATTTTCACCCAGTATTCTGAACATTTCATTGCCACTGCATTTTCCTCTCATTTATGTGAGATTGATCATTCCATATTTTTAAACTTGTTATGAACCAATTTTTGATTTAAAAAAACCCCATTTACCAGTTTGAATGAACATTGTCACTATTATTTTGCAACTGATTTAACAACTAATTGAATCATAAAAATTATATAGTAATAAAGGAGGAGCTAGTTACATGTTTGCTTCTTATATTTGATGTTCAAAGTATTAGGTAATTAGGTTAGTTGATTGAACTTCCATAGTTTATACAGCAAGAGGTAAATTCTAGCCTGTGGCAGGTGTTTCACCTCTGGCAGGTGTTTCACAGTGGGGTGAATTTCTTGCTGAAAGCAGCTGTTTCTCTTTGTGGAGATGTATGTTAGGATTGTTAGAGAATCTCCTCAATGTTAGTGTTTTCTTGAACATAGGGAAGGCTCTCAGAATTTTGTCTGATTATGATGAAGTCATGACACATGGCAAGCTAAATATCTTGGGCAAGCTAAGCCTGTCTCTTAGAGCCTCTGATTGGAAAAGCATAAGCAGGAGCAGCAACAAACTGAATAGTGTAGATGTAGGGGCTTAAATGCCAGCTTTTTTGCTCTCCTGATCTGTTGCTATCACACTGAATTACTTGCTAATGCAAGCACAACCTGAGATAATCATATTATTCCATGTATAAAGTTCTACAGTTTTGACTTGCTGTTTTATAAAACTGTCAGAACAGTTAAGCCAGCTAATCCCCAAATATGCTTGGCTTTCAATTTGTATTGATAATGAAAATAAAAGATGTTTCAATCATTTATTAAAAAATGCCCTGAATAAGTGAAAATGTGGATGCCCTTTGCAGTGGAGTCTCAAGAACCGTGGGAAGAGACAGGGTACTACTGCACGTTAAAAGAATTTAAACCACATGTATGCATGCCTTATTTAAGGCTTCACATAGAAATAGTGCTCAAAGTAAAAAAAAGAAAAAAAAATTACACTATGACTCAGTTTTCAGTGGAATATCATAAAAAAACAGAGTGGAGAACTCTATTTAACAATGCCCAATGTAGAGCAGTTTTTCCAGAAATTTTAAAGTAGTATATATGTGAGATATATTTTGTTAGTCCATGCTATGTCTCTCATCTAAATACTCAACACATCCAACCATACCACCTGTTTAGTTTGCCTCATACATGAAAATCATCACAAAATATTAATTTTTAATGTTCAGATTCTAAAACCAAGACAAGATTTTTCTATTAAAATTCTAGAGATTGCTAAAGAACTTACTGAGTCATGACAGGAGACAAATATTCACCAAGATTAATTACTATTCCTTCTCTCTAGCAGATAGTTAGAGATCAGAGCAGGTATTGACAAACATCAAAAATCCCACTACTGACTAGCAATGATGGCTTAAAGACTGATTAACACAATAGCATACCAACTTTTGAAACTGGAGCATCAGAGCAGATTGTTGTCTTCAGTGAGTTTGAGAAATTACTTCAGCCTCTTGCTTGCAAAGACAAGACATCAGAAAATAAATGGAGTTTCAGGAAGCTTGTCAATGGGAGAGGTTTTGTCTCTCTCCAAAAATATGCCTGGAAATCTTTCAAGGTCTTGAGGGCTAGTCTTTCTTCCTACAAATCTTAAGATGTCAACAATGAGTGGAGGGAGACCAATACCACTCATTTGTAGCTCCCCTGACACAACTTTTGTTGCTATAGCATGACATCCCTCTAAATTGCATTCTCTCACTGTTGTTTGACTGTGACATGAGATCACAGAAAATAGAAGTACCCATGAGGGATTAAAAGGAACTCGGAGGTGAAGAGTGAGAAGACTTGAAAAAGAATGGCTCCTCTGAACTTTATTCCTTTGTTTTGTTTTATTCCTCTCCACTAGTGTCTTCTGCCTTCAAGAGAAATATGTACCATCAGATCTTTTTGAGTCCCTACCATACTATAATAATTCCTTGATTTACTGCATGATTCACAGTGTCCTTTCATTTTGGAGCATACATAAAACCTTTAGAAAGAGAGGATTTTGAGATTATCTGGAAAGCTATATTATTATCTTTAGGATAGTTGTCTGAAACTTTTAGAGAGACTCATGTTAATGGCAATTTCAGAAAGAATTTTTATAGATTCACCCAGTCTCCTTAAAACTATAAATATACACTTTTTGCAGGAAACTCTCCTACCATATGGTATACATGAGTATATAGCACGTAAGTTCTATGGACCAGCATCATACCTTTGATTGCTTTTCTCAAGTAGATGCAGTACTGAGCTAAGCAGTCTAAATCTTAATGTAGCAACAAATCATTGACTATGCTGCCTATTTTGTGAATTTACTTCATCTATGTTATTGCAATCTTTTCAATCTTTTGTTTTCCAGTGCTGCACTAATTTTGAAAAACTATATGCAAGCTACAGTCAACTTGACCTCTCTGGAGCTAAGGGAGCAGAATTTGGTTATAATAATGGTTATATCCCAAATGATCAGTTTTGGAAACATGCTATCTGTACTTCATATGCACTGCAAGTTATTTATTTGGCTTGAAGAATCCATCTTCTACTGCAATTTGCAAGATAATATGCAGTTTCCTGAATACAGGGGAAGCTTCAGGCAACTACGTGTTTAATCCCAAATGTGAACATTAGATTGGGTCTTTTCAGTCATTTTCTCTCCATCGTGTGGCACTACTTCTACCTGCCAACATTTTATCAACATGTTTTCAATAGGAAATTCATTTCATACTTGCTGCTGGAGTTCATTCTAACAGCTGAATAGCCTGAACATGTTCAACATGATAGGTCAGAAGGTGCCACCGTGTAGAGTTGAGATAAGGGAAAAAAGAAAACCTCCAAGAAACTAAGTTTTGACTTGTTTCTTCTGGTGTGTGACAGCCAGCATTTTTCCCCATCTCTGTTTCCCAAGTGTTATAATTGGAAGTGTAACTTAGCTTGATAAGGGTCTTCCTTATTTCAGTCAGAGATAACTATTTCTGTTTAAGAGCATACTACTAATGCATTTAATTGGAGAAATAGGAATAGTTGGTATTCTGCAAAGTAGAGGACTACTACAAAGTATTCTGGATTTAAAGCCTGTTAAGAACTGTGCCTATATAGAGGTCATACTTGCAAAGCATATTCATATTATTGGAATATAAGACCAAGGAGGCAATCTTGCAATTCTCACTTAATCAAGTCTTATTGAAATCAGATGACTATTTTCTAAAGTATTGATGCTTTGTACATTTGCATATTACAAAAAAAACCCCAAACACACTAAAACAAAAAAAAATTACCCCAAAAGCATAAAGACCTGAAATTCACCTAAATTTAAAAATATTTAGAATTTAGTTTATAAAAAGCTAAGTAGACAGAAATGTGAGGCAAAGTTATGCTTTTATATGCTATATGAAGGTAAGTTGCGTTATTATTCTTTGGAAAGCATTATATTCATTAGAATAATTAAAGGAATCCCGTCTGGTTATCAAATTTTTCTTTAGAATGCAGAATTTTGAATGGGATAAAATATTTAATCAATGATGTTACTAGTTTCTTATATCACTTATTAAATCTTCCTGGACCATCATTTATCATATGACACTGGTCACTTCAGCATTTATTTTAACTAGAATCCATTTATTCAAACTGACATTTCATTTAGTGCTTGGAAATAAGAATATGTTCAGTATGACAAGTACTTTTAACCTTCAGAATAAACCAAATAAACATAATACTAAGGTTTTATTATAATTGTCAAAGTGAATTATTTTTCCATATTTGTTGAGTAAAAATGGGAACAATTCACCTAGTTCAGCAAAAGTCTTTGAGTTAGTAAAAGTTTTCGTTGAACCAACTGAAATTTCCCAGTTATTATTAATCTTATTTAAAATAAAAACAGTTTGAATGCCAGCATAAAATAATGTCAACTTTTAAAATTTAAAAAAAAGACCACCTTAAAAATTTAAACATATTTTGCAATTTTGAACTCTTCTTTGGGTATTTCCATTTTGGTGAAAAAGTAATTTGATTGTCATACACCATCATTTTATTTCCCTTCCTCCTTTGACTTCATAATTCCATTTTCAAGAGAAAGAAGTGTGTCTTCTATGTTCCTTTTAAATTTCCTGTAATTTGAAATAAATATTTTTCTAATTTTTCACTAGAAATAATATAGAGGACAGTATACAGACAGTAGGAAAGGAATTTTAACTTTTATTGACTATCTGAATAACTCCAGAAGCCTGCATTTTTCTGCAAATGCTGTTTTTCAGTATTTCTGAGGCAAAACCAGTTTGGAATTCCAATTGGCAGAAATTTTGCAC